>JAZHYW010009139.1:0-29985 GCA_037355805.1 Ixodes ricinus
AAGCTGGGGAGGCACAGCTTGACCGGTTCCTGACCGCCTACAGCAGCAGCGACAGAGTAGGAAGTAATACATCAATGGAAAGAGACACACAATTTACAGAAAATGATCGCTATCACAACATGCTGAGCACAATACCTTAGATTTATCACAATGATGACATATAGGGCATGACGGGCAAACAAAACAAAACAAAAACAAGCTCATAGTATCGAGAGACAAAGCACAGGAGTAAAAAAGAGAGCGACTACACGCACTATCAGTGAAAAAAGGGTGACCTCACTTCACTCAACGATAACTTGTCCCAATCAATACGCTAGCTAAAATAGATATAAATAATTTAGGGAACAGCGTGCCTTCAAGCGTTTCAGTGCCATAGTTTGTTCTCGGTGTGACCACCTTCCCAACATTCAGCTCCGCGGGTAGGGTAACTATGAATGTGTTTCGAGATTTGTGCAAGATTTATTAAAAGAATATATATTTCTAACTTGATCCACTTTTAGGCTAGTAGCAAGCCTGCAATCATATAATGCACGTGGATATTTATGACATGAAATTTTTTGAATAAGCTTGTATGTAAGTCAAACGGGACATCTTCTCCTGCAGTTTCTCTAAGTGCTTTTTTTGTGCAGCACATGCAGCTTTTCTAGATTAGTAAAAGTCGTTGTGCCCCAAACTAAGCAGCAGTAATTAAAGTGGGAGTGGAATAGAATTATATAATAACACTTTTGCTTTTTCTGGCAAAATGATGAACGCATGACGATTATACCATGTCAGCCCGGGCCAGCTTTGGAATAAGGTAGATTATATGATTTTCCCACGACAGCGTTCTCAGAGTTAGTAACACCTAAAAGGAGTTTACTGTTTCAATTTTGCTAGAATTTAAATTCTGGGTCTTTTGTGATGTTTACAGGTTTATTTTTTAGGACGAAAGAGCACGGCTTTTGGTTTCTTCACATTTATTTGTAACGCGTTGTTCCGACTCCATATTTCTAATCTAGACAAAGTCAGGTTTGCCATATCAATTATGGTATCAGCATTATCTGCAGTAAAGAGATGCTTGTGTCGTCAGCGTAGTTGACAACATTTTGCATTTGTGATAATATCGGTGATATCATTAACGTATATAATAAAGAGAAAGGACCAAAGACACTACCCTGTGGTACGCCAGAAGATAAGAGGTTTTATGGTGGAGGAGTTTCATTAATACTGACATATTGCATCTGATGCCCCGATTCGATCGTATTAGCTGTAACGCGTGCCCTCGAATTCCATGATTATCTAATTTGGAAAGTAGAATTTGATGACTGAGACAGTCGAAAGCCTATAGTAAAGTCTTTGAATACTCCAAGGACCATCATTTTAGCTTTCAAAGCTTTCGCAAAATGAATTTCTTTTGAGCAAGTAGGGCAGATTCAGTAGATTTGTGCTTTCTAAAACCGTACTGCGACGCTGTTATCAAGTCATACTTATTAGAAAAGTTGGTTAATCGGGTATGAAGGACTTTTTCGAGTGCCTTGGAAAACACTGGCAATATTGAGATGGGTCTGTAATTTCCCATTTCATTTACGCTTCCTTTTTATGCAATACTGAGACTTTAGTAATCTGCATCCGTTTAGGAAATACTCCTGTGGCTAGAGAAATATTAAATATGTGAGTTATCACAGGTACTAACAAGTGAATCACGTGCTTTACGGGTCTTATCTGGATGCCATCCACGTCACAGCTTCCACTATTTCTAAGCTGAAAAAATACACTCATTACTTTTGGTTCTACCACAGGGTCTAAAACTATCGTGTCACTGTTTTTTCTTTTTTATCGCTAAGACCACAGCATTATTTGTTGCAGACGTACTCACAATACTTACAAAATGTTCGCTGAAAGCATTTGCCAATGAGCAACCAGTGAGTTCAGTGCCGTTATGCATAATTTTTCAATAGAACTGGATGGGCGATCACGATGATAGAGAGATTTATCTGTTTCCACATGACGTCTGCACGACCTGGTACGGCTTTGAACATATCGAAATGATGACGCTGTCTCGCACGCCGTAGTTCTTTTGTTAAGTTGTTGCGATAGTTTTTGAATATTGATAGATCATTCTGGTCTCTTGACTTTGCGAATTTATCATATAAGACGTTTTTTGTGTTAATTTTACAAAGTAGCTCTGTGAGTTATCCAAGGTTTCCTTATGCGTTTATTTGTTTTTATAAGTGTGAAATGAAAGTATGCCTTATACAAACTAAGAAATAATTGAATAAAGTGTTGTAAGCTACCATCGGCACTAAGTTCATAATATATGTACCCAATTTGTCTTTGAGACAGCGATCCGAAGGCGTCTAGTAGGTCGCAAGTCAAGAAAGTAGCAGGAACGCCGCCTCAAAGGTCAAGACTCCTCCGCTACCTCCGTGTCCGACTAGTCTGCCCATCGTTTCCGTGACGTTGCGGCCAACGTTTGAGAGGTCGTCTTTCTGTACATATTTGCTTTCATCTTTTGACCTACTTAGCATTGTGGTATAGCCACGAGAGGGAGATTAGAGTTTGGCCCTCCGATGGAAACAGTCATGACTTTCGGGGATTAGCTCCTTCCGATGGACCTAGAAAGGCTGCTTTCAGTTGGCTAAGTTGCTCTCCGATGAGCTCATAGGGTCGCGTTTCTTAGAGCGGCGTCGGAGACGCGTTGGCGCCACGTGTGGCCATTATCGATCCCAGGTGTCCAGCTGGTGCGCCATGCGGCTCTTCGCGTCGTCATCGTCCGCGAGCTGCTGCCGTCCTCATACGTCCTGCTGCCGTCACACGAGCACTTCCTCAACGAATGGAACGCGTTTTAAATTGATGACGTCGTGGTTGTAGTCTTGTGACTGCTGCATGCGAGCAGTTGAATGTTTTTGACCCATCCATTGGAAAGTAGCTCTAGCATTGGCGTCTTCCTAAACAAAATTGCCCCGGCCCCCGCGTCCCGCGGCTCTTGAAGTCACGTGGTTCTGCCCACGGCTCCTCGGGTCAGCTCCGGACTTGATCCTATCCATTGAAGCGGAACAGTGATCGCTGAGCTCTCCTCTGACTGCGAAGATGCCGGCGCACCAGTTCGGCAGCTCCTACCTTCTTAGATTTGTAACCGACTATGGTCGATCTAAGTTATTTTTTGAATCAGTGTCCGCTTCGTTTTGCCGACTTTTTTCGGGATGTTTTTAAGAAAAATAAATATAGGAGGTGGTCACTCAGATCACAAACAATGACACCAGCCTTTATATATTCAACAGAGCTATTCGAAATGAACAAATCTATTAGCGTTTGCGATAAAAGCGTAACACGTGTAGGTCTATTGTCTTATATTGCACAGCCATTTGCACTAAGATTTGTCGATTCTAACAAAGTCCTTTAAGCAGCGGTTTCAGCACATATCAATGTTACAAATCCCCACTCATATTACAATGCACTTTTCTTTATTAACAAAACTCAAAAAAGATTTGAAAACCTCGTGTTTCCCACGTGCTTCGAGTCCTCCTAAAATTGACTGATTTAGTGTGTTTTCGATGATGCAAAGCAAGTTTCTAATTCAAACCATACGTTTATTTAGCTAAATGAAAAATACTTAATAAATTGTATTTAATTATTTGACCTATCTTGACAAATTGTCCTCTATAATTTACCCCCCTGACCGTTAACTCTCCTGCAAAGGCTTCATTAGTGTACTCTACGCTGCTCTAAAAAAATAGAATATGTTCACATTAGATTCAAACACATTGTATACAATGAAACACGTAAGCAGGCTAGAACTGTGCATGCCTAACTATATTTTCCAAAGGCGCCTGTTGGCCTAACAGGTCACTGCGAGCTTTGTTCCTTGGAAATGAAGAAACATGAAAGCCGTAATGTCATAATTTGTTAAAGTTTCGGAAGGGCGATGTGGACAGCTAAATTAGCCTCCTTTACACGTAATCTGAAATGAAAGCTTCACATATTTTGTTTTGAATTTCGATAACGCAACTGAAATAAGGTGTGAACTCTCATTTGTTGTAGATATATGTCAAGGGCTGGGCGTCGATTACATTTTTTAGCCCGATTAATCGCCACCGTTTAATCATTTAATTAATCGAGTAATCGACCTCTTTCATTTATATATAGATTAATCGATTAAGTCGGTACATTAATCGATCAATTGTCAAGCCCTAGCTATGACGCATAGTTATTAAGCAATTTGACGTACTTCTATCTGAAACGTACCTTTAAATGTGTTAGAAACGACACTATCGAGACGTTACACATGTGAACTCTTCCGATATCACTATACCAGATGACTCAGGCTCCAGAAGTGCTTAGTGTGACGCGATATAGGTTACTCTTTTAGGCACAGAGCCTCTCTGGACCGCTAAGATTTGGCAACTGTTCCTTGGCATTATTTGAATATTTACTCTTGTCGTCCAATGCGCAAGGAGAGGACCTCCATTAGACCAGCGTCCCGACGCAGTTTTAAACGGGCTTACACGCCAGAAAAGTTTGCCATTCTCCAAAAGACGTATATAGGACGTCTTTCGCCCAATTGTTTTGCGTTTTCAGTCGCGGAATTGTGCCTTTAGGATGCACTGTAGAATGCGCTACAATGCGGTTAGTTTCAGTCACACTAATTCCAGCGTGACAGCTTTTAGTCGCTGGATTTTGGCTCTAACATCCGCGTTTGCCCGAAAGCAATGCGTTTTGCAATGTTTTATGCGGCATTACTAATCGGGGATTCCTGAGAAAAATCGTCCTGTCGTTTAGACGACTTCCGCTTTACAGGATCACTTCCTTCACGAGCAGGGAAGCAGAAACGCGCAGTCCAGCGAATACAAAGATCGTGTGTGGAGGGCCACATATTTTGAGGTCTATTGTAGAGCAATAACTGATCGCAGGACGCTTACGTTAGAAGGTAAACAGCACTTGTCGCTCAACCTACTGTTTTTGTGCTAGGTGCGGTGAACGTAAATCGATTCATGGTAAGAAAAACCCGAGACTCAGGAACACAGAAGGGGACGAACACCACCAGCTCGCATAGTTGTTTTTTCAAGTATATTAACGTAAATAGATTCTGCCTTAATATTTATTTAAATAAATATATCTTTTATCGAAATGCTTAAGAAAACCACGAAACGATACCGAGTTTGAACGTCATTCATTTCACAAAAATTATACCCACAGGACACGTTCACAGGACGCGTCCCCCGAACCGTCGCCAAATCGTATCGCATGCTTGGTTTCGTCACACGCGCCAGATCTGGCATGCTATACTCCATTCGTTTCGACAGCTCTACACAGCCCGAGTATTACCCACGCTGGAGTACTGTTCTGCCATCTGGATCTCAGTCATTCTTTCGCATTGCGAGCCAGACTGGCTAGTGTACATATACGTGTATATAGTGCATATACGTTTAACAGTTGCCGTATACACACAAGATACTGCGCCTCTCGTGCACGAAAACAACGCCCGACGGCCTGATGTGGTGCGCCTCATGGCGGTCGCTTACGTCAAGGGTGCAGGCCGCCACGATCCGCCTGCTACGCCAACCCCAATCGCCTGGGCACCAGAACCTAGTGGACCCTCGACATTTAAACACCCGCACTGGCTGCCTTTCAGCCCCTCCTCGCCCAGAAGCTATCGGCTGTGCTGGCGACAGCTGCCCTAAGAACTCACAGTGACATTTCCTGGTGACTATCATAAGCTAGGACTGACTCACGAAGGCTGCGCAGCGCTTCCGGTAGTCTATTCACACGAGGAAAAATCCCGGGGATTTCTGCCCGGCGCGCGCTCATCACGAGACGAAAACGCGAGGCTTTTGCACATCGCAAAGCCTGACGTTTTCGTCGCGGGATGTGCGTGACGTGGAGAAATCCCCGGGATTTCTCCCTCGTGTGAATACCCTCAGTCCTTAGTCAGTTTAAGCATTATTTTGTTTTGCACTAATATACGTTTTTTTTTTAATATTGAGTTGTGATGAGTTAGTTTTGTTTAGTTCATTGAGAAGTTGTCAGGAACAATGGAGTTATGTTAGCCAGTACACGTATCCCCTAATTGTGTTTATAATATGCGCGTTGCAAAACAATAAAATGTCTATGACTTTAACACTTTCTCTTTGGCGGTATGACGAATTTTGCACCCATCTGTGAGCCTGTCGGAAAGATGAACACAAGCCTACAACTACCAGTGATTATGGTCACAGAAATTACTCGTGTGTATATTTGTTTCTCAAGTGCGTTTTTTATTCCTCTCCTTTTCCCTTTTTGGTACTGTAGTGACTGTATTCCCCTAAAAACCTTTTTCCTTATATATATATATATTTTTTTTTGACGACGCAAAGATTTTAATAGAGGCCACCTCTCTATAGAGCATGTTTTCGTCAAAGCGCATTGAGGAGTTATTAAAAAGACCTGTTTTCGTCCCTTTGCAGAAGGTGTGATAATGTTACTTGTGATAATTAGATTATTGACGAGCACACTTTAAAGGAAGCATTCTAAAATACCATGAGCATTCGGAATTATGTATTAAAACCTGCCTTATTACAGTTATATAATTGCATATTCTCACGTGTAAATTTTACTGAGGGACTTAAACCATCCGTTGTTCGGCCAATAAACGAGGAAGGGGCGAAAACAAATTCTATAATTGAGTATGCATACTCTCGATGATCAAAAAACATTAGCAGCGACCTTTGCGTTTAAGGTCTTACACATCATGAAAAGCAGTATCTGATGTGCGATAGCTTAAAATTGTGTAGAAAACATTACTCAGTCGTTTCGGGAAGTGAAAATATCTATTTTTATCAATTTCCCACTACATTGAGCAGGGGAACTGGGTGCACAGGGCATGCAACGTCAATTTTTCTGCTAGCTCTAGTGGGGAAATTGGCACGTGTCGTCAGGTCACGTGACGTCAATTTCTCGCTAAATTTAGCGGCAAAAGTGAAGGTCGTGTCACATCGATTTTCTCCCAAATTCAGCGGGAAACTGAATCGGTGTATGGTCACCTTCATCAGGTCACGTGACGTCAATAATCCCGCTAAATTTAAGGCGGAGGCGAAACTGGCGTATAGGTGCTGACGTCAAGTCAGGTGGCATTAAATTTTCCACTAAATTAAGTTGCAAAGTGCATTGGTGTAAAGGTCATGTAACATTAATTTTTACCGCTAAATTCACCGGTGAAACTTATCTGGTGTATTGGCCACGTGGCGTCAGGTCACGTGACATCAATCGACATCATGTGACCTATGCATAAATTCAGTTTCCCCGCTAAATTTAGCGGGGAATGCACGGACGGACGGACGGACGACGAACGGACCAATTTTGCGATTGGAAGCAGCGTTAAGACGCATTTCATGCTTTAATGTATAATGAAAACCACATTAATAAAGTAGTTCGCATGTTAACCGCAAAATTTATTATAGTAACTTATACGCAGTAGAAATTCAAAGAACATGTATAGAAACATGTGATTTTGTAGAAATTGTTTTTGACTATATTAAATAAAGTATTGACAACAAAATATGTATTATATTTATTGTTACATTTTACTAGGGCCATCAAATCAATAAACCATCACATATTGATGAAAGATAAATTCAATCAAAATATTAATCAAAATACAGCAGAAAAATTAAGGTCAAACAGGAGCGCCGCAAAATACAGGACTCAGTCCGTTTCTTTTCAATTTATATGCCAACAGATTATCTTATGTCAAGTTCAAAAGTAAACTCCTTCAATTAACAGATAACACGGTAATTGTATGTGCTTAGGGGGATCGGTGGCCGAGCTCGCACCTTCATGAAAATTTTATAATCAACATTAGTTAATAATATTATTCTGTACGCTGTTACCTGTTTAAGTTTGTCCCTATTATCAGTTTTCGGTATTAAAATGATCTGTGCCTCCGCAAAAGATGGGGACAGCGCTTTGAGGTCAAAGGCTTCGTTGTACACCGCGGTTAAAAGGAGTGACAATTCATGCTTAAATTTCTTATAAAAGGCCGAGCTTAACCCGTCAGGGCCCCGAGCCTTCCTGGGTTTAAATTAAAGATAGCACATTCCACTTCCTGGACCGATAAGGGCTGTTGTAGCTTCATTTGTCATCATCGTGCAGTCTCGGCATTGCGCCGATAAATTCCAGTTTGAATCTTTCTAAATCTACCCCACTGAAGGCAAACAAGGCCTGATAGTGTTCGAAGAAAGCCCGCTCAATGTCTTCTTTCTCAGCTGATAAGCACCTTTTCCATTCTATCTCATTTATCTGATTCCGGCGAGCGTTCGCCTTTTCGACTCCAAGCATACGCTTTGTGGGCATCTCCCCGACCGCCAATCGCTCCGTTCTTGCGCGCACGACTGCCCCGCGCGGTCTTGATCTATAACTTCTAGACGTTGTTTTAGATGCTGAATATCTTCCTTGAAAACCCCTGGCGCTTTGTTCTCTTGCTCAATTAATATTCCTAAGTTGCTTTGTAAAGTCTTCTCCTAAATTCCTTACTCATACTTTAAGCGACACGACCTTTCTATCGCTTTCAATTTGATGTCTTGTTTACATAATTCCCATTTACCTCCTTATTCATTTTGGCCTCCCTCTATTTCTTTGTTTCTGCCCTCAACCGCTTCAATAAACATGTCATCCTGCAATAACTTAGAGTTTAATTTCCATAGCTCCCATGTAAAACTGGTCCGTTTTGTCCTTCCTATTCTACATTGTACCAGACAATGATCTGAAAAAGAGACGGGCTTAACGCAGTAATTTTCACATTTCCCTATGAAGTCTAATGCAAGATAAATCCTATCCAGTTGGGCATGACTGTTACTCTGAAAATGGGTGTACTGCACTTCCAGTGCCCCCCCCCCCCCCCCCCAAGCATTCCTCTACATCTACAAGGTTACTTTCGTTAATTACTTGTGCTAATAAGTCGGTACTTGCGTCTCGGTAGGCGCTCTTGCTAGACTTATCACGTAAAGACAATACACAGTTTGCAGACTGTTATTACAGAAATAGTTGGCCCACATCAGACGTGTGGCATAAAGGGACGCACAATATTCACCAACATACGCAAGGCGCGGTGTGTGCTAAAGCGTTGCGAACGCCATATACGGTAGAGTAGCAGTTCTCCAGCTTGATCTCGAGAAGGCGTTTGACTGTGTGGCGCACGATATTTTGTTTGGGATTTTGAATTGTGTTAACGTGGGTCCCGTAACTCGAGAGGACGTGGCTCTGGCTTACCGAGATTGTACCACAAGATTGATTGTAAACAAGAATCTGGGAGCCCCCATTAAAGTACAACGTTCGGTACGCCAGGGCTGCCCCCTCAGTCCGCTTTTGTTTTGTATTTATATAGAAGCGTTATGTTTAAGGATCAAGTACTGTGGAAAGATTCAGGGTTTCCAACTGAGGGGTCAGAAGTTAAGCTTTTGGCCTACGCAGATGACATCGCTGTTTTCTGCACTAACAAAGAGATTGTCGAACGAGTTGTTAAGGAAGTTAATGGTTTTTGTGCAACCAGTGGGAGCAATGTAAATTGGGATATAATGTCTCGGGTTCTGGCACGGGGATTGGTCTTCCAGCCCAAGTACGTTTGCAAGTGTCAGATTGGGTAACAACCACGTCAAATACCTGGAGCTCCGGCTGTTATAAAAGCAGCGAGCAGTAAGTGGCGGGCGCAAGAGCATGAAACTAAAAATAAAGCTGAAAAATGGAAAGGAGCGAGTCTCTCCATGTTTGCCAAAGTCACAGTGTGCAATTTATCTTTTTGTGTACAAAATATGGTTTGCTATGCAAGTGTTGCATTGTTCCCGAGTTAACGTTCAAAAATTCCATTGAGTGTTTGCTGTCTTTATTTGGACGTCATCTATGGGAAAGGTGTGCCAGGTACAATCTGTTCAGACGAGTCCGGGACGGAGGACTCGGTTTAAGCCACCCGTTTGTCCGCCAGTTGGTGAACAGATTTTTGTCTTGTTCGTGACACCTCTAACCCAGTCCTGCGAACTGTGTGTCAGATCAGGTTGGCGCGCGCGCTGCCTCAGCTCATAGTGTCCACAGAGTGCATATCCGGCCCTGTTTTTGTTTTTTTAGAGAAATTGTATTGCCACTTTGGTTTTTACAGACGCGTTTATCCATGGAATATTTAAGTAACGTGACACGCAAAAAACTATATACTAAAGATGTAAGAGATAGCGTATTTACTGTCCCGATGTATAGAGCGATATACTGTGAAGGCCCAGGGCAGGATGTTGTGAAAAAAGTGAAGCGGATGCCATTTAAGCCGGGGGTCAAGACTTCCTTTTTAAACTTCACACAGGCACGTTGTCCGCAAGAACATATTTAGAAGAAAAAGGGATGTTTGTCCCCTGGAGGACCATCTGTTACACTTGCAAACTCCCTGAGACAATTGAGCATGTTATTTGCATCGTTGGGAGTGGGTATTTTTGTGGGATGTACTTGAAAAAACTTTACGTAAAGATTTTCCTTTATATCAGCATGGTATTCGCTTCTTGGCAATAGACAATGACGAGGGGGTGCCTTTTGATTTGATAATGCTCATGGCCCTTCATAGTCTATAACGCTCCCGCACGGCGAGGCTCCATAATGATGCCGATGCGCGGCCTGCGAGGATGTACTTTCGTGAAAGTGTTATGGCGTACGTCGAAGGTGTTAAAACACAAGTCACCGCACCTGAATGGTTATCAAGAATTGAACCGCTAGTGATGTTAAGAGACTTTTAAGTGTCAACGTCAGCCAAAGACTGGCTGACGGCTTGATATTTTCATTTGTATATAGCTGTCATGTAAATATGTTTGTGTAATGTAAATGTGTTTGTGTCATGTCAAAATCAGGCAATAAAGAAAAAAAGGATCGGTGGCCGAGTGGACTAGCGCACACCAGCTCGGAGCACGTGGAGCGAAAGCTCGCGCTGCAGAACCCAGGGATCCTGTGTTCAATCCCCACCTCTGCCCGTTTCGATCTGGATGAGCATCGTACCGGCAAACGGTCGTGGATCACTACTGCGTGGTGCACGTTAAAGACCCCATGCTAGCGGTTGTACTGCACTGGCTAAATTGCTTTTCTACAGCTGAGAGGCAAGTCGCCCGTTTAGGCAGACCACGTTCAGGCTGTATAAACATAAACACAGCAATTTCCTTTGCATGTGCTTACAGAAATGACGAAGTTTCCGTAATGATAATAAAAAATACATTTTTAAACATTATTTATTGGTACCCTGGCTCTGATAATCACCTAATTATAGATATTCCAATACACGCAGGTAATCTGCTTTAGGAACGCAAGAAAAGTTCAAAGTACTTGAATTAATTACTAATAAAAATACATGAGCATTTTCAATAACTGTTCATACCTTCTTCTAAAGTACTTTTAAAATGTAAAAAATATATACCTGTGTATGCACATTGATAAATTTTTTAAATGGAATATTTACGTATAACAGGTTTGTAGTAAATTAAGAATTCTATGGTATGCATGCATATATATATATATATATATATACATATATATATATATATATACAAATATCATATCACATTCAAGACCTGGTTCCTCGTTTCTGTACTTAGGGGGATGTACAACTGATCAGGGAAATTCACGCTGCAACATGAGAGAACAGCTTGCATACACTGTGTTAAATACCTCTCTATAGCTCAAAGTTAAATAGATCAAAAAAGGACATTTATAAACACGGATTAAGAAAAGTAAAGTACGCTGGCCTCACAGGCCATGTCTATAGAACACTAAGAATGCTGTGTTTTAAGATCAAGTGAAGAATGGCATTAATATAATACATTTATTCAACAACAAACACTGATCTGAAATAGCAAAAGAATAAATGTTAAGAACAAATAGAATATATTGTGAGCCACTAATGCATACAAAATCCGGAGAAGTCGCGCGAAAGTATCATATTCCTAAGATTCTCAAGATAAAATCACCAGCCAATAATAAAAATCCTTGCAAGAAATTCCTAAATTATCAGAAGAAAAATAACCCATAAGAAAGCAAATTAATCGTTTTCCCGACAGCTTCTCCTCTAATGGATTGTATTTTGTGTGTACATTGGTTCCAAAAGAGTCCTAATGTCTTCTTTATGTACATTTATATAAGCCAAACTCCAACCATTATTTAACTTGATAAATTGTTTTTTTTATAGTATGATAGATAATATTATTTGTCTGCCTCACTCTGCCTGTTCAATGTGTGTAAATTTTTCTTAGTATAAACTGTGCTCTGGTGTTTACGTTTTCTAATTATTTTTATTTGTGTCACGAAGGCAAGCAGCACCTGCCGGATCTCATGCACAAGCCTTATTGGCTAATGAGGGATTTAAACTGTATTACATTCAATGTTTTGTATTGTATTGCATTTTCAATGAACCATTTTCTTCAATGAGCGTCAATTGACGAAAAGCTTAAATATAATGCTTAGTGAACAAAAAACTGTGTACAAACAAGTTTTCGTTTTTACTACGACGGGAGGTGTCTTGAAGATTATTTTATGCTTCAGGGGCTCACTAAATATGTACTGAGAAATAATTATAATAAAAAATAAACTGTAAAAGTTGTTTTCTGGATGTTTAGACAACGGGAAAAGTTAATCCTACCGTGAGATGGTGTCTGAGATCTCCGTAGGAGACGGCCAATTTGGCTATTGCAGTAGGACTGCTAACCTAGGAACTTTGAAGTATGCCCTGCAAGTGGTGATTACACAAACATCACGCGGGTGCGATATTTATCGATAACGAAACAGACAGGTGCGGGGATGGAACAGCAGTTGCTACGGATCTAACTATGGATCTATTTCTGAGCCGCACCCTTTTGATCGCCTCCAGTGAACACCGCAGTAGGCTGAATGTGGACCTGCTGACAGGAAAAGCAAGTCGAAACCACATTCATGCCATTTGGTGCGACGGTGGCGGCCATTTTGTCTTTGACCGAAGGTACTTAAAACTTAGTCTCGTTTGTGTAATAAAACTGAGGAAAGTACTCCGTGCGAAGCCTCCACAATAGTTCGAGAGCGGGAACTTTTACATAGTGGTCGAACAATTTTATAACCTGTTCGGGTGACTACTGTACCTGTTGTGGCTGAATGATATATTGAATGCCAATTACATCGGGGACTCGCCCAGAGTGAAAACTTCCACTCTGCAAGAACACTCTCTGCTTGTGAAGCCATCTGAAGCGTGAGGTACATCATCACCATGGTGCATTCCGATGAGAAATGCAACTGTAACCCCCCCCTCCCGAAAAAAAAAAGAAAGAAAGATTAACTGTCTTTTTTTTTTTTTTAGGAATCTTTGCCACACCTCGGTTAAGATTTTATCGATCCTTGCAAGTGTGAATGAGTCTGTGCCGTCTCTTCCGCGTGTATAGTACGCAGACCAGTATGCACCGCCGATCTTTGGACACCGCGGCATTTGGAATATAACCCAGCGAAAAAATCTTGGTTGTATTTCTTATAGTACTTGAAACATGTCTCTGAAAATTAGTATCTTCCCGACGACAACGGAATTTTATACGATATGCTGAGCATCTTTTGGAGCGGGGAAAAGAAATGATATTTTAGGCAACATTTTAAGTCGTCTTGGTTTTTACATTGACGAAAGAAATATTTTCTGGCGGCACTATTATGTAAGATAACCAGAACAATGAGTGACTAATCGCTTACATTTATCGAAGTTCTTTAGATTTCAGGCTCTCAGAATTCACTTCTTTGGCAATGCCCGAAGATTCGAAAAACAAAGCCGTTCTGGTAAAACAAGAAAATCGACAAGAACGTCCTGGACCGCAGGCGCAGGAATGTCCTGCGCCTGCGGTGTCGTTTTAGTTCCCCGCACGCTCATTTCCATCGCGTTTGCCTCAAACTTTCTCTTCCGATTGCGAGGACGAGTGACCGACAGTTTTTGTGGATTTAACCGGCAGATGCTTTTCGGGAAATCAAAGCAGAGAGAGAGCGATTCACTAGCCCAAAGCAACGAGACGAAAAGAGAAAAGTAAGTCAAACTTCCGCGAACAATGCGTTTCCCTTCGCTAACAAAGATGACGACCGTGCAGGTCATGGCTGACCGCTGTCACAGACGTTGTTGTCCGGGCAGGTCTCACCCGTTCCCCCGGACGGGGCGAGTGCGTCCTTCGAGACCGTGGGCCACTTGCATCTATTTCCACGTGCAGCGTCATGCAGAACCCCGCCGAGAGCCAAGTGCCCCGGCCGGTCTTTTGTCTCTGCGGTACTACATGCCTCGCCGATGACCCCTGTCGTACACGGCAACCACCGAGGCGGCGGCGGCGTGCCGTGTTGCAACCGAAGACACTCGCGAAGCAAAACCAAAGGCGGACGGGAGGGTCTATGGGAAGAAGAGGACGCCGAGCTGTCGGTACCGTCGGTTGGCGAGGTCTATGCAAATGATCCGGAAGCTGCGACTTGCCTTTCTGAGGCTTTCACCGGCGTCGTTAGCCCGTAGGACCGGAATGAGTTCGAGGGGTTCCTCTCGTGTGTACTGTTATAGTCTGCTCGCCCCATAAGCTGACAGTGCGGTGGAATATGCGTGCTCGCTGAACCAGTCCTTCGTCGACGTTTCGCCACGTGACCGCGCTCTCGTCCATGCCCACGCGCAGAGGGCGGGGTCAGGTGATGCAAGGGAGGCAGCTGATTGGTCCAGTGAGCGTGTACTCTCATCGCACTGTCAGCGTAGCGGTAAACGGAGTACAGTTCTACGAAAACGGCTATTGAAGAGGTACACCTGGGAAGTGGACTTGGATTCATTCTCCTGGGTTCGTATTTATGGCCGTCCTCGGGTCGATAAATCAGAGAAAGGGGTCGGAGGTGGAGGAGTTTTTTTTATACAATTGTCGGCGATATTTTATTGGCTCGATTGTTCTTCTTTGCGGGCTTCCTCTTTTGTTTGGTTTTGTGATTTGACCGGGGCAGACACCGACGCGTCGCCCCGCTACTCGGGATTTTGAATCGTCTCGCAGGAAAGCGGCTCTCTTCCGCGTGCTGCGCTGAGAAGAAGAGTTCTTATTCACGTGCACCCCGGAGGTCATACATGCGACTTCTTTTTTGCCCTCTGAGAAAAGTGTGGTTTGCGTTTCCGTCTTGAGGCGCTTGAGTATGCAAATGCGGAAGTTTTCAGTTCCTTTCCCGTGGACAGGTGCATTCAGAGTAAACCATTTACTTCGGCGTTTCTAAAACAGTTCCGCGTGATTCCTACTTTTAGAAATCATGATTTATGTAATACATATTATATAGCTCGTTATTTAGCTCAGTCTTAGGAATCCTAAAAGTTCAGGCCACATTAGAATGATAAAAGCGTGGCGAGACACCACGGGAATTTCTCCTGTCCACTTAAACAGAACCACAACCTTTACCGTTTGTTTCTAAAATCGCTTCTTTTTTTTGCTCGAAGACAGCAAATGTGTTTGTGCTGCTAAGGAATATGAACCCTGCCCTCAGTACACAAAGAATATTTTTAAAAAATTAAAAAGAGAGGATTAATGGACGTCCTTTCCGGAATTCAGTCTGGCCACTTTGATCGCTATCATCATCTGAAAAATGGCATATGTGCTATACTAATGGCGGCCTTCTGTTTACTGATGAAGAAAGATGTTGAAGATGCTCCTAAGCAGATGATTCGGGGCCTGTATATTCTAGACGTTAGCGCGACGTGAAGCAGGACTTGGATAGAAGAGCTGCGTAAGCGTTCATTTATAACTCAGGCCCAGTTAATCTGTTAGTAGCTCACACTCGGCTTCAAAACCCCTTGATGTATAGAACTTTATCAATGCGTCTATGTGAGTTGGGGCTTCGTTCTGACTGGTTGCATCTTTTTCGGCCCTGACACTGAAGGTGATCAAAAAAGAACTGTACAGTGAAGCGCGCATTCTCGTCTACCGTTGACTTGCGAAAGTGACGGTGCTCCATAATATACTGCAGACCACAAGTTCATTGCCGCGATTAGTACGGTGAAAGATAAAGAGCCATTTGAGTCACCAGATGGCACTAAATGCAGGAAAGGGTCTATTATGCAACTAACGGTTTATGATGAGCATCGAGCAAAATTTGGCATCCGCAACAGAAATACATCGGTATGAAGTTGACATCAAAACGAGAAAGATTCTAACATTAAATGTTAGTCATCATTTGCACCAATTATTCTTTTAATGAGCAACTGGGCGGACGTTTCAATGAATTATGCATCCTGACGAGCTGAGCAAGTTAACCTTCGCATATCCAGAGGCGCTGTATTACTCGGTAATGGTGTGGCCAGCAGTCGTTTTCAATATTTTTCAACAGAAAGCTGACAGTCAGAATTGATCTGATTTTTCGCCATGCAGTGGCGACCACAATCTCTGTAATATTTGGATTTGACAATGTTTAAAAATGAGGACTTAAACTTCACTTGTCAACTCTATTCTGCAACAAAACTTTCTTCGAGACTAAGAAGTACGCAGGGCGTGGATTATGATGTTCGCACTTTTTGCATCACGATTGGTCCTTCGACGTTTTCATCGGCTCATGCCGAAACCTGATTGGTTGCGGGAAGATAATGAGATGCTACGAACTCGCCGCACCGTGCCTTTCTCGGGCTGTCAGTGACTATGCGGAGCGCAAGTTCGTCTGCCTCTTTCGCAGAGGTGGCGTTGACGTCATAACGCCGAGCTATGATTGGCTCCAATTGAAAGGATCGCGGGTAGGCATCAAGGCGGCTAGCATTGAAGCCTATACCCACTATCCTTTTCATCAGATCCAATCAGAGATCGGCGTTCGGACGTCAATGCAACGCGTGCGCAAGAAGCAGACGAACTTGCGCTCCGCATAGTATGGTGCACAGAAAGCGTCTTCGACTGGTGTGTTTACTGCGTCCAAGAAAGTAGACCCTCGATTTCCGCCTGATGACGTCATGAAAGGGTCACGCTGTCGCCTGCTGCAATCCAAGCGGTGTGACAGCAGTGGTGGGGAATGCGGCAGACGCCTGTTTCTGCTACAGGTCGCTCTCCTGCTTTACAGTCCACCACGACTACAGTGACACTCGCGTTTTCTCGTGATTTTTGCAGGAACTTATATTATACCAACCGCCGGGATCGCGACATTCCACAGCATGATACTCCGCTTTTTGTGACATCATTATTTGCCACTTCGAGACCACTTTCAATGCAGGGGTGGAATAGGACGCTAAGCACACCAGTCAAAGATCCGTTCCAAACACCGTAACTATAAAGTAAAAAAAAGACGATATTGGTCGACTTGTAGAGACCATGGTTATGTACTTCAGAAACATCGCAGTCACATTTTTCAAATTAATCACGTGGTCAACCGTACTGGCAAAGATAAGGTGAAAATTCCTTCCTTTTTCTTAATACGAGGATTAGAATATGTGAGGGTCGTATGACCAGCTAAGCCGTTTAGCTCACGCTTTTAATATAATCACAGGGCGCGCACATAGAGTAATTTGACTTTTAAAACTTGCGATAGCTTTGCCGCACGTACTCAATTTTTATATAGGCTTTTAAGCATATATACGTGCACAGGTCATTTTATTGTCCGAAGCTCCAGCTTATTCTTAAATTTAGATGGAAATAGAATACCACATTCGGATCCAAATTTGCCAGCAAATAAGAAATAGCCTTGGAATGAAAATAATCAGTAAAAGGATGGCAGATTTTTAAAGAATGTTCTAAATATGAACGTTTAGGTTTTCATGCTTGAAACTTTCACAGAAGCGCTTAAAGACTCCGATATCTGAATGAAGTTTTTTTATTTTTATTAGTGTGGATCTTTTTATAGCATAATAAATACTACTCACTAGTCTTGCTCTTATGCTGCAGCTTCGTTGGCGATGGCCGATACGCCAAGTAACACACGCTGTTTTCAAATTCGGATGTATAATGTGAAATCTTAAAGAAAAATGTCTGCCTCAGTTCGTGCTGCGTTTGTTGATGCATTATACGACTAGGCCCAAGTGCCCTGGAGGAAGTGGAAATAGGATCGATCGGAATTTAAAACAAAACCAGGTTCCAACAGAAAAAAAAAGCCTTTGTGGGTGCCTATAAATTTCTGATTTTCTCCGCTCATACGAGAACAAATCTTTGCTAAAATTTTCATCTAATTACTAAGCGGTGTATGGAAAACATATTTTCACAATGCTTGTCGGTGTCTGGTGCAATACTGGAGGAGCCGTTCTCTTAAATTGTTTTGTATTTTATGTGTGTTACGAAATAAACTTTTTTTTCGAAAATTACTTTATTCGTAATAACTTATAGAAAGTTCTGCTGTGCCCTCTAAAGAGCTACAGTGTAACGTATTGAATAGTCAAAGAAACGTTTCATGGATGAGGCAAAGCTCTATAATATTTCAAGGGTTTGGCTTTAGTCACCACGAGAGCAAGGGCGAGATTTAATTTGCTTTCGCGGAGCGAGCAAAAGTATAGCGCTCGTAGACGGTTCGTCTACTAACGCGAGTGAAGAACGCAGTTCGTCGGCTACGAAGCGCCATTTGTGGACGTAAAGAAAATAGTTCAAGATGGAAGCTTGGGCGTGCTGGTAAAGCATGATAATTAAAACGTACAGAGCAAACAGACGTGCCAGAAGAGAGAAGACACACAGTCGCTGACAATGGTCAGCGACTGCGTCTTTTCTTTTCTGTGTCGTCTGCTTGCGTTGTACGCTTTAGTAGATAAAAGAAGAAATCACCGTACGGTACGAACCGAGCGCCGCGGCGAAGTAAGATCGGACGCAGGATGAAATTGTGATCGTCTGCCATTTGAGGCTAAAAGCCATTGACAACTCACTTTTTTTCCTCGCAAATCTTAAGCTGCTTCGCTGCCGTACACAAGCTGACACCAGGCGGTGTATGAAGGACTACTTAGGACAAGCAGGTCAGAGGCCGCGAGACCTCTCCCGCTATTTGCATGTTGGTGAGACGTCACCAAAATATTGCCAGTTAACGGGTCTAAAATGTCTCATTGGTTGATTGCGCGCAAGCCGTGGCACCACGTCCAATCAGCTACCGAAAGCACTCTCGCTCTCACCTCGATCAAAATTATAACCCAAGTTTTCAGTTCACACTTCGTACCCTAAAAAAATGGCCGAGGCAGCCATGCGGAGCGCAAGTACATCTGCTTCTTGCGCAGGGCTAGCGGTGACGTCAGAACGCCGAGCTCTGATTGGCTGCGTTTGGAAGGATAGTGGGTAGACCTCGAGGCCGGTAGCCATGCTGCTAGCATTCAGGTCTACCCACTATCCTTCCAATTGGGGCCAATTAGAGCTCGGCGTTCTGACGTCACCGCTACCCCTGAGCAAGACGCAGACGGACTTGCGTTCCGCATAGTCACGAGTCACGAACGGCTTAAAGAAACGCAGGGCGTGTCGAGTCCCTCGCATCTGGTTATCACTCTGCAGTCAATCAGATTCCGACATTACCCGATATGTGGCAATCTGTCCGCACGCTACGCATGCGGATAGCAGACAGATCTTCCTGGAGGAAGGGCCTTCGTTGAAATCATGGAGGTAGGAAGCTTCTGGAGGCGCCATGACGCCACCAGAGGCGAAGCCGGGGAGACTTCCGGTTTGGAGGGACACACCTCCTACGATGACCAAAACCAAAAGACACCATTGGACGGAGTAGGACACCGGCCCTTGGACGGTGTTGATCGGACCCAGACTTGGATCGTAGTTCAACTACTCTACTCAAATGACTGTAGTTTAACTACTTTTCCGAGTAACTTGGCAACTCTCTTCAACCACAACTTTATTTGGACAATTAATAGTCCAATCTCAACTACACTTTTCAGGTGGCCTCTACTCAAATTACTAACTACTTTCGAAATCTAGTGCTACTTTTTCACCACAAAAGTCTCGAGCGCAGAAATAAACAAGACGCTTCTGGCAAATGAAGTGACATTTCCGAGCAAGGGGCCTCCTCACGTTCCATTCCCACGAACTTAAAACTCGGCAGCGGTAAAAAAACTGCATCAGCACGCTGTCCTTGGGGCACAAGGTGTGCAGCGAGCAGCCAAAAGACAACACCCGGCGCGCACGAACGCAGGGACAGATGCTTAACAATGCCTTTGGTCGGGTACCGACCTAATCCGGTAACGCACGCAGGCGCCGCGCTTCCAGCTGCAACCGTGAAAGACGGGGGCACTCCTGGATTGTTGTTGTTTTCATGTTGTCTGCCTTTTAGTGAGTTCTGACTCAAGCGGGTTTGGGGTCTCCACGGGTAGGCCGTAGGCGCCATTAGGGGTTTCCTCTAGATTCCAATCAGGGGGGGTGTCCCAATGGCTCGGGGGGAGGGGGGAGGCGATGCGAGGCGAGGCTAGATAAAATATAAAACTGTTTCTTTTTTAGTCCACTAGCTAAATTACAGACGTCTAGTAACCAAATGCTCATACCCGTAATGTCTCGTTTCCTTTCTATATATACACCTGAGAGGGTGGTGTTTTCTTACTTAATCTGAAAAAAAAAAAAAAATGTTATTTTTTATTTTTTTTTTTTAGGTTCAAGGGGGGGGGGTGTCCAGGAAAACTATGGGGGGGGGTCTGGGGAAGTCCCCGGGCGCCACTGGAATGACCTCGCAGCTGGGCGCCTGTTCCCATGGTCGCCCTCGTCGTCAGCGCATACTTCCTTGCAAAGCCAGACTCCCTGCTCACAAACGCAGACACGGGATAATCCGTTCATGGGAGCACCTTCCCGCTTCGAACTGCAACTGTACGAGCGGCGATGCTTGTGCACCGCAATCTTCGCGTCCTTCCCATACCCAGAGCCTTTTATACCGCCCATACCGTAGTCGCCGGATAGGATTGCGAGTCACCCTTAAGAGATCCCCTTGCTGGACCCGGCGTTTCAGCGGCGAAGTATACTGCGCTTCATCTTTTGTTAAACCGTAGCCATTCTTTCTTCATTAGCGTAGCACTAGCACCGCCACGAAACGCGCAGCCGTCCTGGATGACCTCATCGTCGTGGCAGCGAGACTTGAACCCTCTGACGGTCAGGTGCACTTGCTCAGCGTACTCTCCGAACGTCGTGGGAAAAAACACCCACTCTTTTTTCTCAGTCATAAGCAATATCAACTCGCCTAACAAAAAATGTTTTTTTCTTTTTTTGTAAAAGACTTTCTAGCAAGGGCAAACCTCACATGTTCTCGTCATGAACATCGAAGATGCTGACACTCAGCTTTCCCGACCCTGAACAGCGTGTCTCGAAATTAACGTCTGCCAGCCTCTCCAGCGCGTCGGTGAAACATCTTTTTTTAGCTTGGCTGGGAACGTCTTTAGGAGGAAAAGGGGAACACTCTCCGATAAGAACTTTGAAAGTCAATTGCTTCTGCGAGTGAATAAACTATTTTGGTGAAAACGCAAGCCATAAAATGACTGCATTTATTTTAGGTCGCAGGGGTTTTCACGCATCAAAACTGCTGTTCATTTTGCTACCACAAAAATATAAAAGTAACTTCAGGAACTTCAAAGTAACTTCAAAGTAACTCACTACTGTTTTTACAGTATTTAGTAGTTTACTCAATTACTAATACAAATGCGTAATTTCTACTCTACTCCAATTACTTTGGCGTCAATACTCAGCAACTTAACTTAACTACCTTTTCTGGAGTAATTTGTACTACGTCTCGGGTCACGGACCTGGGCACCCTTGAGGTCGTTCCCACCAACCGCGACCTTACTTTCGGCTCAATTTGGATTTTCTCGTTTGGCTGGCTCGAGCCGGTTTGTCGCCTCCTCTTACTCCTACCTCTATGGTTGAAACCAGACATGTACAAATTACTCTACAAAAGTGTAGTTAAGTTAAGTTACCGAGTATCCAACGCCAAAAGTAATTGGAGTAGGAGTAGAAATGACGCATTTATAATAGTAACTGGAGTAAACTACTAACTACTGCATAAAGTAGCGAGTTACTTTGAAGTTACTTTCGAAGCTACTTTTTTATATTTTTTTAGTAGCAAAATGAACAGCAGTTTTGATCAACGAAAAACCGTGCGAGCCTCAAAATAAATGCAATCATTTTATGGCTTGCGCTTACTTTCAAAAATAGTTTATCTCGCTCGCAGAAGCAATTGACTTTCAAAGTCTCTTGATAGGAAAGTTTCTCCCCCTTTCCTTCTTAAAGATGTCCCCAGCACAACCTAAAAAGACGTCCCACCGACGCGCTGGGGATAGAACGGCAGCGTCGAAATTTGATAGTGTCGGCACCTTTTAGTGTTCATGACGCAACATGTGAGGTTTGAATCGGGGAGAGGATCTTTTATAAACAAACTCTCTTTCCTCTCTTTTCTTTTTTATTTGACAAGTTGAGACTGTTGTGACCTGGCCTCTTAATTACGACGACGTTCTGAGAGTACGCTGAAAGCGAGGTGCAAACGACCGTCAAGGGTTCAAGTCTCGCGTCGCGATCGAGGAGATCATTCGGACGACTGCGCGTCTAGTTGCAGTGCGCTAGTGCTGCGCTACTGAAAAAAAAAAAAGAAAAAAAAAGAAGATTTGTTTTTGGGTTAACAGAAGATGAACCAAAGCATACTTCTCTCGCTGACGCCGGGTCCACCAAAAGGATCTCCGCAAGAGCAAAATCGCAGCCCTCGCCGGCGACTACGGTATCTCGGACGAGCCTGACCCGCCTGACAAGTAAAATCGTTTTTTACAAAGAGGAGGCCTCCTTGGCGTGGAAGGCCGGAAGCGACGCGAGGGATTACGTGAACAAGCATCGTCGCTCGTACAGCTGCCGCCCGAAGCGGGAAGGTGCTCCCATGAATGGATTATCCGTGCCAGGGTTTGTGCGCGGGGGAGTCCGGCTTTGCAAAGGCAGGCGCGCTGACGACGAGGCGCAGCCATGGGAACTCGCGCACAGCTGGCAGTGAGGTCTGTCTCCACATGGTGGAACCCGGCAGGACTCACCAAAAGGCAGCGGGCAACATGAAAACAACAACAACCCTCGGAGTGCTCCCCGTCTTTCACGGTTGGAGCCGGAGGCGCGGCGCCTGCGTGCGCATTACCGGATTAGGTCAATACCCGACCAGGGCTTGTTACGCATGTCTTCCCGCGTTCGTGCGCGCCGGTGTTATTCTTTAGCTGCTCAAGTCGCCACCTTTGGCCCAACGACGTTTGTGATGCAGTTTCGTACGGCTGCGGATAGCAGCTTGTTGGAACGGAAATGAACGGGAACTTCATCTGCCGGGGTCTTATTAATTTCTTGCGCTCAAAATTCCGTGCATGAGTGGAACATTAGCACTGATTTCGAAAGTAGTTAGTAATTTGAGTAGAAGTTACTTGAAAAAAAGTGCAGTTAGATTAAACTACTAATTACCCAAATCAAGTTGTAATTGAAAGTTACCAAGTTACTCGGTGCATAAGCAGTGAAACTACAGTAGCTTGAGTAGGGTAGTTGAACTACGTCCAAGTCTGGTTGGAACGAACCTTTCGTGTCACCTAGCGAAATTTGGGGGTGCGTGAAACAAAATCGCCTTAGAAACCTAAACAACGGGGTAAGAAAGTCTTGGACAGGTCATTCGTCTCTTCCTGCTTGACCCCACGAGGCACGAGTGACACATTCGTGGGAACCGAGATGCGTGACATTCGAGGCCGAAAGTGTTCTTGTGTTCCAAATGCATCGGTCACGGAAAGTCGTCACTTCGACGGGACGCTCTTTGTGCGAGCAGGTCTCCGTGTCGAGAGGCGCGTGACACGAGCTTCAGAATCGTTGTGAGCTCCGTCGGTTGACACGAAGAAATTCATAATTGGTCGGTCTCCTCCAAGCTTGCCTCTACGAATGCAAGGGAATTTGAAGGCACTGGAGGGGGTAGTGGAGAGGGTCACGTGCGTGGACTCTCATTCACTTCCAAAGTGGCTTATCCAATATGGGGCCCGTATCTCCCTGCAGTGTTATAAAGAATGTAGAAACTAGACACGGTGGTCCCTGTACATGCCTTGCACTTGACGTCCATGGCACCGTGCCAGCCGCCGCGACTCTATATTATGCTCTTCTCCCCGTACCTTCTGCAGCATACATCTGGCACCATCAAATTTGTTCTTCTTGGCAAGCCTTGCCGAGAAGAACAAATTCCATGGTTTTAAGAGTATACTGCAGAAGGTACGGGCATAGGATCATGGTACGTAGCAATGGCGGCTGATGTGACGTCAATGCAAGCTATGTATTGCTGTAGACTACCTTTGTGAGTGACGTTATTAATAGCTACATTGACTACAGCGTGAGTATCGACTGTTTTACGTAAGGTTACGCATAGGATATTTACAGGGTTAAGAAACCATAGAACTGATAGCTAACTGCGGCGGCTACAGAACAAGCGTTATAGAAAATATATGAAATATGTTAGCACGTTTTCTTACGCAAAGCGTAATTGTTAATAAATGACTCACTACCAGCCTAAAGAGCAAACACGTTACTTTGTACCCAACAGAAACGCATTGCATTTTTTTGCAGTGGCATTATTTAACACAAGGGTGCTGAATGATGTCCTGTTTGGCTTCAAGTATATTTCCAGACTTGCATGGGTTAATTAGTTTTTTTTTAAATATTATAATTTAGACTCATTCGTTTTGAACTCGTTTTGTGGGGTCGTTGCTATTATAAATTATTACTGAGAGTCAGGTGGCACTAAGATATGTGCTCTGCACGTTCCACCCCCCCCTCCCCTTAAAAAACAAAACAAAAACGTAACCACATTCATTTGTTAGCTGTTAAGGGCGCAACAAAAACATGCTAGTTGTTCCTTCTGCCAAAAGAACGAAGTCGTCACTTGGCTACCAAAGAAATAATGGTTTACAAGCCACACTGCTGCTTGTAAGGCTGTGACTCGGGTGAGTTTCCTCCGCGCGTGATTCGCGCGGTTAGACACCGTGTATCAAGTTATTGTGCACATGGTGTAGATTCAGTGCATTAATGTTGACCGATATTTCTATGTTGAATTCTGCGTCAAAGTTGCTGTGCCAAAAATTCCGCCACAAAAAAACGAAAGCAAATAAAATTACGTTTTACCTGATAATTTCAGCAACACGTTTTTCTCTTTGTAACGCATCCTGTAATTACATGAGTTTTTTCTTCAAACATGTCCATCGATATTACCAGAGATGACCAAGCCATGTAATCCAAATTGCTCAATGCAAAGCAGCTATTTTTTTTTTTAGGTTCTTGTTTTCATGTATATTTGTTTTGGATGTGGTTACCTATTTCGGAAGCTTTGCTTCAACTTGCACATAGCTTGAAACGTGTTTACCTTGTGAAAAAGCGAGCAAGTCATTGGACTATTCCAAACGTGTTGAAGTTACACGCACACAAAAAAAAAAGAAAAAAAAAGTAAAAAAGATAAATCCACAAAAAGACTGTTGCGAGAAGCTTTATTATTAAGTACCAAGTTTGTTAAACAGTCACAACTAAACACACGCCGCAGGCCCTGCAATGTGTGCTTAGCTGTCGTTGACTATTTTCGTAGCAAAAGATTTTATTCTAAAAAAATTAAAGGCAGGTAGAAAAAAAAGAAAAGACTGCGCACCTGATAAACATTGCCCATTTATGTATTGCGGAACAAAACTCATCGCGTATTTTAACACTATTCACAAAAAAAACAAAAAAAAAACGTCGGTTCAGTGAAAAATTGAGACTGCCAAAAAGACATTCCTGTTCTAGCCTACACTTCGTTAAAACACGCGAAAGGCAAACTTGCACATGTATTGTCTCCCAATACGCACCTAAGGTGTGCCGGAGGCAAGTGCCCCAGGCATCACATGAGGAGGGGGGCGGGGCGGGCGATGCAAGGATGAAGCCCTGAGTTAGGATCTGACAAAGGGCACCGCGGACCGAATGCTCCCTCCCGAGTGGCTAGTGCAGAGCGCTCTCCTTGTGCCGAATTACGGGCGTCAAAGGTATGCCAGGGCGCAACTATGACAGCCAGTGCAAGGGGTGCTCTCATCCCTCCCTTTACTGTTTTCTGCTTTCAAATCAGACCAGATTTTTCACCATTCCATGGGCACAGCCATGTTTCTCTATGCTGACACCGTTAACTATACGGGGACTGCGGTGGCTGCGCGGCTGCGTTGTTTTGACCTTTGTTCAAAATGTAGTAAACAAATAGTAAGGTCAGCTGTTGCTGGTGGTGCTGCCAAAAATCAAACAACGATTTCATCATCACCGTCATCAGGGGCGTGAAAAAACAACTTGCCATGGGCGTCATCAACCACATGACCGTTGGAGCCGATTTTTAGATGGCGCCCTGTTATGGTTCTCATCCACGAGGTCACGACCAGGATTTGCCTCGCACTGACGTTACGTTGTGGCCCTGGTATACTTACCATCAGTTGCGGCAAGGCCAAGTTCGGTGGTGTGTCTTAAGAACTACAGTGGAAGCTAGAAACCATCGCGTTCTTACAACAAACACCGTCGAAGTTGACAGCCTGACCATGCTCTCGTGCCCGTGGTTGGGCCATTCGCAAAACGTTGACCACAGCGACGCTTTGGTCGCGCACATCGCTAATAGCAACCGACACAACTCTCGATGAAATTAAACATTAATATTATTATAACAAAAAAGCGCAGGGCTTCTTTTTCGACGCCCTGCCTCCAGCACGTGCTCGCTGCCTTCTGTCGTGCTTCGGTAGCACTTGCATGCTCGAAGGCCACAAGACATCGAAATGTTGCCGAAGCTACAGGAAGCTCGCATTGGAGGTGAGAGAGCTGAAAGACACCCCTGTTGTTCTTATCCCGTAAGTGACTACAGACACAAAAACGAGGCTCACTGAAGATGCCTTTTTGACTTTGGGCAAACGGGTCCAGAATGTGATACAAGATTTGGAATCAAAATTCCAATCATGATTTGATGAGTGAGACGCCCAAGGCTGAGAGCGTTCCGGAAGGATCCCCACAAGCCAGGAACAAGATCGGAACTTTTTATAGACGGAACTAATTTCCGCTTTCTATTCTCATCATCGGTGTTTCGAAGCTACAAATAAAACGAGGATGCCAATCGGCGTTTTCTCTGCCTCGGAGTGTGCACGCGTGGCGGGACTTAAAACGCGCCGACGTATTCTCGGCAGAATCCGGGATGGACAAGTGGGCGCGCTTTGACTTGCCTACCTCTTTGGCGGTGTGGGTTGACGTTCGCGATAAAAGACCGAGGTCGAGGAACGAGACGCACAAAAAATAAAACGGAAATAGAAAGAGGCGGACAGCCAGTCTCTTCACTGCAGCACGCCTCTTTAATCTCTCTGTTAAGAAAACGTTCCATCGCTGTCAAGGTATCCGGTTTGGGTAAACAATTTACAAGAAACGCAAACAACAACAACAGCAACGACAACGACAACAACAAGCAAACAGCCTCCTTCCGACCCAAGAAGACTTGACTTTTCAATCGTTAAATAAATAAAAAAAACGCACTTTGACTTAGGTGATTACATTTTGACCCACTTATTCAACTGACTCTCCCGACAGGAGCGTCTCGCGTGTGAAGAGTAACGTAAAACTCTTTTTTTCCTTCACCAGATCTGCAGGCACCGAAACACTCTTTAAACCTCTACCTCCTCCTCCCCCGCTTCTCTCTACGTGTTTTCAGTATATATTTCTGTACAGTGCTAAAAATAATCGTCTAGCAGGTATGTTTAAAGAGCGGATAGTTAGTATGCCTCAAGGGCCGTCTTAAGTCTCCGCTAGAGATGAACAATAGACAGTTTTAGTGGATCGTACGCTGAAGCCTTGCGTACGCAATAAAATTGCGGGTCGGGAGTGCAGTGCGCAGAACGCAATAGAAGAGCTAGCGACATTGCGTACGCACGCAACGCTGGGGATTTTGCGTGGCGGGGGTGGCGGGCTAGCGGGCTCTGCGGGACGCTCTCGAGAGATCTCGGACCCAACGAGAGCGCCAGTTTCAAGATGGCGGTTACCTCGACTGGCGCAGCAAGGGCGACGTGGTGTTTTCGAAGTTCTGTGTTATGTGAAATTGCGTGGTGTTCAGCTCGGCAATTCTTTCCGGACCTACGGTGGTCGAATCAGATCGCCGTGCAGCTGAAGGAGTGCACATGGTGAAAATGTTCGCCGCTCGGAATGTGCGTCAACGCTGCGATCTGCTCCAAACGCTAAGCCTATTCGCACAGTTTATCGCCGACGCGACGAACGACTCTGAAAGAAATCGCCGAAGTTCTCGCTATGCACTGGACATCAGTAGGTGATGAATTTAATTCCGCGATAGGATTGATAAAAGCTGCCGTTTCCACGGGACGACTGACTGGAGGCTCCGTGATCGAATTTGGCTACGCACTCGTACTCGTAGCCTCTGTACCCCGCAGAAAAGCGACGCTTGACGAGGCAGCTGTGGCTTAGTTTAATTTGAAATAAATGATTGGACACGTTTTCATTTTCAATATTTCTTTCCAGGAGCATGGTTGCGCTATAAGCACGCGGAATTCTACAGCTTCTAGCAAATTTAACCACGATCATGCGCGCGTGTTCACTGAAAACGTAACGCACAACTAAATTCGGTCCAAGCATGGTCATTTTTAGCGTACGCTATACTATTGCGTATTGCGTACGTAAGTAGCTTCAGCAACGCTATACTAAAACTGTCTAATTAGACCACAGTTCACTGGCTGCTAACCTGGAGTATTTAACGTGCATCACGCAGCAGTGATTACACAATCGCACGCCGGTAGGTTGCTAGTCCAGATCGAAACGGGGAGGGTGTGAGATCGAACCTGGGATCATGTGAATGACGATGGTAGGGCCATTCGTCTGATCAAAGCTCAGCGCTGCTCTTTAGACTTTCGTAGAAGTTCGTTCTCATCTTACGGCGTGGCTTTATTAACAATAATCTTTTGCGTCAGTTATTGGTCATACATGAAAAATTATAAACGCCAGTGTATTATTTTTCATATAATTTAATTATTTTTAATTAGGATTTGTATATCATAATTTACGAAGATCTATGCTTGTTTGTTCTTCTGTCACGGTAGTTAATAGGAAACTGTTCATGACGAACAGTCCAGACTTAGGAATACGGACTAAAACATAAATCTATTGTCTTTCGAAGCCCACTCTTCTAATATTTTTAAGACATTTTTGCGATTCCACGGTGCACTGAAGTTTGTTTTTTCGCAAATACGTCATTATTAAGAAAAAGTACTCTTCCATACCCTCAGAATTATACGCTCTGTTGGCCATCTTTCTGTACTGGTGACCTTTTTTTGGTAGGTTAGGTTCATACTGTGAACGTTACAGTTTAGAGCTTTGTTTAAGCATTCAATTAATATCCATGGGAAGAATTAACGTTCCAAAACAAAAGGTACAACAGCAATGTAAGTTGACCACACGGGTTCCAGCACTCAGAATTTAAAAATAAAACATGAAATTATAACGATGAGAACAGAGCTCATATAAAAATGTGTTCGAAAATAACTTTACTGCTGGCGAAGTGTAGAGCTGGCGCATACTCACCGTGGACAAACCCAGCGAAAAAGACGGAGCGAATTTTGGGGTTTGACGTGCCAAATCAGTGGAGGGTCATCTGTCCCGACACAGCGGAGGGACTGGGAGAAATAATTTCGACCGCATTGAAATCTTATGACGTGCAAGCAAACTCTCTTCTGTGCCTTGTCCGCAATGGGGTTTACACGGACGAAGTTGATAGGGCAGGAAAGTTATTAATGATTTCTATCAAGCGCATTAATTTATCGGTGAGCACGCAGTTCAAAAGATTATGTTTGAAGTCCCAATTCAAGCTGGCAGCAAATGTGAGTACATTAGTACGCAGTGACATTGGTTAAACCTATAACACGTCTTCCATGATCGAAATTGTAGACGTAAAAAAAAAAATTTCGGAAAATTTTATATAAAGAAAAATGACGCCTATAAGCAGGGATAAAGTATGGTAAACAACGTTATAGCACGCAGCTCAAACCCAAAGATATTTAGATGAGCATAATCAAGTAGTAGGATTGACTCGTAAACAAGACGTCTTTGACGGGTGAAACAAACAAAGAAA
>JAZHYW010009140.1:0-20532 GCA_037355805.1 Ixodes ricinus
TTTCTGTGGAATGCCCGTTTTTCTTTCGATCTGGGACTGGGATTGGGAAGTCCCATGAGAGCCCCAGTGCGTGACAAAGGCCATTCAGGGCGAGGTTTGAGGGAGCAGAATGTAGCTTTGTATGTCCTGCAGTTCAAACTAGCCCCCTCACGCACACACATAGAAATAAAACAACAATCCTGCTTACGGTACCTACTCGCAGCCCATAGGAGAACCGGAACCGGAGAATGTCTAAACCCTAGCAGCACAGATGTCTCTATACACCTCCACAGAAGACATCCCTTGGAACGTCGGGACATCCTGAGGATATCCGGGGACCGGTTACCATGTGTGCTGCTTGGGAAGCGGACGCAAAATATAACAAAGCTAGTTCAAATACACGTCAAGATCCCGCATTTCCCCTACGTGGTCTTTGTGACAAGCAAGTTTTCGAGGTTGGAAGTAGTTCATTGTTATGAGCGCTAAAGATGTAAGTTTTCACACAATAGAGTAATCGGAAAAGTAATGATTACTTCTTAAAGGGGCCCTGCAACAACTTTTTGACTGGTTTTTAATTTGCACCGAACCTAAGCGCACTGAACGTAGTAACTTAATGAAACCTTTCTTCCGCAAAATTCGCTTTATTTTAAAAGTTATAGGCAAATTCGTATTACAAAAACAAGCAAAAATAACCTCTTCATGACGTCGTAGGTCCTGGCTTGAGTGGCCGTGAACTAGAGGAGGGATAGTACTCATCGAGCGCTCACGGCTGCCGCACTCCGGTGTCGTCGGCTCGATCGAGGGCGCCACTAAAGCGTGTGTTTTATAGGCTGTACGAAGCGGGCGGCCAGGGCGGCTCGCAGTGCATTTGCTGTGCGATTAAGGCTCGTGGTCCCACGGCAGCCATCTTGAACAAGGCGTTAGTTCAACCAATAGATGGCGACACGCACCCGTGGGGTGGCCGAAACATTGGTTCACGGTGGGATGGCTCGAGCACCATCACGTTCCCCTCGTGGCCTTGCTCGCGCCGCTGCCAGCTGTGCTCAGCTGGCTCAATAGCGTGGCCCAGCAAACTCATCTATGCGAGAATGTCAGGCTGATATAGGGACATGCGGTTCGGCGGTTGCGACGGGCTTTCGCAATAAATCTTACCAAGAAGGAATCAATTGTTGATTGACGTGTCAATATTCTGTCAATGAAAAATTCTTCTCCAGGAATGCACGCTCAGTAGACTCAATCTTCCAAGACACCAGTGGAAGCGGACGCCTAGTAAACTGCTTCGCGATTTACGGTATTTACCTCGCCATTATAATGACGACTGAAAAGTGACGTAACAAAATATTGTGTTTCACGGGATCCGGAAGATGTTGTAATGGTTGTTACATTATAGTTCCCAGAAAAGAAGCGCCGTTGCAATATTTTCGGAAGTACCGACACACATTATGTTGTAAGTACAGCTTAGGAGGAATATTATGAAAAGCATCAGTATAAATAGGAAGACGTTTATTAGCCATGAAGACACTATAATTGAGCGGCGTTTAGTGACGGCAAGTGATGAGGTGAGCGTTCGGGAATTTATAAGTTCACATGATTGCTAACTATAGACATGCGGACAATAAAGACCTGTTTTGTCGGGAGATGGAGTTGCGGTGATGACCTGATATCGGACGACTCGTGGCAGACGTACAAGCAAGTTTCGTCTCAGCGAATGGTAAGCGTCAAGTGTCAAGCACAGCACGTCGCTACCGACGTTGTTGACGTTTCGAGCACTTACCGCTTTCGACAAAAGTGTTGGCACCTGGGCTAACTTTGCGGAAAGACTCGGAAGTTTTCCTCGAGTCCAGCGCCTTTAGGAACAGTAACTGAAAACGATCCACTATTCAGTCGGTGGGTGCATGGCGAAATGTATCCGCATCTGCGGAGTCATGGTCGATGCGTACTCTAAGTGGTTGGAAGTTTACACGATGCATGCCACGACGTACAAACGCGTCATTGACGTTCTACTCACTCGTTTCGCTACTTTTGCCCTACCGAAAATACTTTTCTCTGATAACGCGCCGAATCTCGTTTAAAAAAATAAATAAACAAGTTTCTAAAAAACAAAACAAAAAACAAAACAAAAAACGGCATTAGGCATTACATTAGTTAACCATACCATCCTGCAACTAACGGGCAAGCAGAACAGATGGTTTGCGAAACGAAGAAAGCCCTCTTGAAGCTTACGGAAGAAGCAGTTCAGTGAAGAATCGCCAAGTTCTTATTCCGGCACCACATTACGGTCTCATCTTCCACGGGAAAAACCCAACCGAAGCAACGTTCGGCGGACGAAGAGCCACACCCCTCGATCTCATGACACTATGGCCTACGAACGAAGATCGAGAGATTCCCAGATCGGGAGTAATGGCAGTTTATTCGATCGGACAACTCGTCTACGTGAGGAATTTCAGCGGAAGTCCGGCCTTTCATGTAAAACTTGAGTAGAAAAGGCTCTATGTTGTTTGGCCAGATGGTGTCATCCCTCTCAAGACGTTGGATATCAATGCCCTTGAGTGTAAATATAACGAAATCACAAAAATCTCTTTGTGTATTGTGTAACTGCCCTTGTATTTGGTAGTAGAATCTATGGTGGTGATTTGGACCTTTCACACCAGGCTCTTTTTTATTTTTCGCCTCATACTCTTTTGCGGTTTCAGTAGGCTTCAAGAATCTTTTGGAACGGGGAGCTTCACCTCAACAAGGCCATTTGTTCCAAGCCGTCCATCAGGGGATGCTGCTAGAAATCCGTCCTTTATATTAATGAATAAGCCGCACTTTTGCACAGTGCAGTTTTTCTGTTCCACGTACAGTTGTAAAGCATCATCCTCATTGATTCTACCATATTCTGTTGCGGGTGAAGAAAAGTTTTTGGGTACACGATACTTGAAACATGTCTAGCACTGTACGTTGTGGTTTGACACCCACTAATGTCGTCATCCTTATAGAGCCTCATCAATTAATCATTACCTCGTCACCTCATATTGCTCTTCGTCAACAGTAAGTACAATAGGCTACCGCCATATTACAATCCAAGAATTGAAAAAATTAAGTCGTGCAGTCCTTCATTATGTTTATTTTTTATATAATGTTACTACGTTACATTACCTCAAGACGATCGACGTCCATCGTCGATCTTCAAATATACCTGTATATATAAATTAGACGCAGAATCACAAAAAACACAGCGTGCCGCCTCTTTTCTTTGGATCGTCTTTTTGAAATCAGCGCAAGCTCGCGTGTTCTCTCTTCTGAGACGGTTAGAACGGTCGCACATAAAACCCGCGTTTCTCCTACCCGACCGCTTCCTTCTCTCATTATGTGTAGTTGGTTATAACTAAATAAGCTATAATAATGGTATTCATATTTAGTTTCAGTTTCAGTCACGGGAAAGAAGGTTCGTGAGCACTAGTGCCACTAGCGGGAACAATGAGGAAGAGGCAGGTGTCAAAAGGTAGTGACTTGTGGAACCCACGGGGCTTACGTCATGGCCCCTTCAGGTATTACAAGCTCCTTGAACAAGGGCATGAATAGTGTCATTAAATAAGCTACGCTTCAGAGTAACGACACTTGGCCATATCGTGGCGTAAAATCATGGTTGCCAGTGATCTGAAGCTTTATCTAAAATCACAGTAAACTCTTTTCTGTCCTCCACAAATGTTTAAACAGTCCGCGACAGAGCAAAGCAATATTGCATCAGCTTCCTAACACCGGATAAAATGCTGAGGAAGTCGCACTTTTGAATCACGACGATCGGCAGTTGCGTTTGCTCTGCACTAGACCCGAAATGGTGGCTCCCACAACAATGTTGGGAAACGGAGTGCCGATACTCCAAGCGCAGCTCGCTTAGTGGCTCTAGGCATGAAGTGAACTCGGGAGTATTCTTTTCCTTTTCGTCTTTATTGTTTATTGATTTCAATCATATCGAATATTCAACACAATATATCACACTACGCTTGTGTAATTATTTATCTTAGATTTATTAACCTGACCCAGTACTTAAACCATTTATTTGTCGATAGTAAATCTTCCAATATATTTTCTAAATGTGAAGGCAAAAATACACGGACACTGATGATGATACAAACGCCAACGCCGCCCTCGAAAATTTCTTGAACTTTAGAAATCAGCAGTTTGTCTGCCATCCGGTAGGTAGCGCAATAAAACACCCAAACAGTTTTTAATTGTTTTTAAAACTAACTAAGCTCTACACCTATCAAGAAACCAAAGCAAGATCATTGTGAAAGTCTAATACATCGCAATGTCTATCTATTCCATACAATAAATATTATTAGATGCCAATAAATCTGTTTCATGTCCATAAAAGCACATCTATAGAACCGGCAATCATGTTTGTGTCCATCCTCAAACAAAAATTAGAGATGTTTACTGAAAACAAAAGCTGCTAGTTTGTATATCAGATAGTAACCCTTCTTTATGACAACATGATTACCCATCGAATATTAGAAATATAGACAAATGTGATTTTTTGTGTCTAAGAAGGATGCAATTTTGCCTGAACTTTATGAATTTTTTTAGAGAAACCAAATGCGAAATTGCGAAAAAAGGCTTCGCTATGCAAAACAGCACATATTTAATTGTCTCTGCATAAGAGGTTGATCAATTGTGTTGACAACCCATACCGGTGCATTCGTACTACCAAACGATGTTAGTCTGATTTTACCATTTTCATCGGTTTTTACGCGAGTCTTACAGCAAAAGTTATACGTCAATCCTAATTAAATTTAACACACGTTTTTAGGTTTTATATATCAATAGCTATAAGAAGTTTCAGAAACAAATATGCCACAGTTGTCCAGAAAATAGCTCGTGAATATGCTTCCGTAACGCCAATTTTCCAAGAGGTCAATTTCCGAAACTAAAAAGAAAATGAAAAAAAGGGCCACGCTATGCAAAGAAAACACTCTTTATCTACAAACCATGAAATTTTGGAGCAAATTTCTCTAACGGTAAACTCTCCCCATTTGTACTACCAAACCATGTATGACCAAAAACACCAATATTCGCAGATCCTCCCCGATCTCGCTTTTTGCTTCAGAAATATATATCATATATCCAAATGAGGCCCATTGCCTATTCTATAAGGTGACATGAGTTAAATATTTTTAGGTAGTGACTAAGCGTCAGAATCGCGCTGTCGGCTCAGTCGCACGTGGAGTTTCAAAACAGAAGGTATACGTTGTACATTTTCTTTTTTTACCGCTTCACTTTGTTAATATGCACCAAATGTAGTAAGTTTTAGTGTGTATTTGTAAATTTGCCAGCCGAAAAGCGAATCCGACTGCTATAAATATGACGCGGTCAGTGCCGGCGCAGCGTGACTGTATTTGTTTCTTGCTCGCGGACCGAGAGAGAAAGAAATAATGGGAGATAGATGAACAGATGTATCCACACGCGGTCTAACTTGTTAAAGCTAAGGTTCCTTTATATGCACGCTAGTTAGATCAACCGCGACCTGCTGCGTCCGGCCGATCGTGCTGAAGCAGCCGGCTGACGGTACGCGAACAGCGACGGCACCGCCTCGTTCTTCAAAGACGCATGTTTCGTGGAGAAACTCGCAACAGCCAGCAGCCGCAGATCCCGTGTGTAGGTGTCTGACGTGAAGTGCTGGGAGCAGAGCTTCGCGTTGGAGCTCGGAGTCGACGGTCTTCCTAAGTCTATCCGGCGAACGGCACCGACCCACACCTTGTGCCTCTTCCGGTCTCTTGGGAACTGGTGGAACCGCAGCTCCGGGTTGCGCACCGGATAGTTGGTGCAACCCACAGCACTACAAGTCGTGCTCGACATTGCCCAACGCGAGTCCGGCGAGTCTCCTGGCTCCACGACACGCGCGTGAGCGAGCAGCACCGCTTCGCTCTCTTCCGCGCTGTCGCGGATGCAATGCTGGAGTTAAATTAACTGCCTGGACGCTAATAAAATAGGAGAACACAGGATATCGTGGTAAGCACCTCTTGCCGTCAGGAGAATCGCGTAATGCCACGGGAAACGAAGCTTCCGCGGCGTTCGTACGAGAGCGTAGGACTAAACCTACGTCATTGCCCAGTGTTGCTTCACTAGCTCACCCGGTGCCAGCGTTGTTCACCCGCTTTCGGGCCACTAACCGAGCCGGGAGAACATTTTTAATATTGGTTTTAATCGGTAATGCGGCGTCGGTTTGACGTGATATTTTGGGTATGGCCGTATTTTGACCCCTAAAGCGATATCAGTCATTTCGATAGGGTCGACTTGTTGAGTGGAGTTGCCCTTTAAGATATACATAGGAGTGGCAGGTCTGTGCATAAATGTTTCGAGAGAGGGAACATTATCTGTTTTGAGGTCGTACGCAATCGGGTCACCTGGCAACTCATTCCGGTAGATGTCGTTGTACACTTTTGTTTAAAAAGATTGAAATATTAGCAAGACAACCAAAAAAATTTAATAGGGAAATTCATAAATCATATTATAATCATCTACACGGTCCTGACGTTTGCGTTAGTGCAGAGTCAGTCACGATGTGAATGGGTTCGAATTTATTCGTGAGAATGGGAACGGATGTGTGAAGGTTGGGGTTTAGTTACTACAATTCTTAAATTTGTTAGATATTGAGTGCCAGTTTCTTTTTATTTTTTCGAATGGCTGACTGGAGATGTGTCCTGCTGTAAATGAGTATTTTTCTTTTTTACTCACTTCATTGATTGTATGGCTTGAAAAAAAAAGGAAACAAAGTCGTGAGTCAGCGCTGTGTTTGTGGCTTTCGTCTAATTGTACTTGTGTAGTTTTTGCACTGTTTTCTTCCTTTACCAATAAGCCCATTATATGCTGTCCTGTTTGGTACACGCATAGATGAGGATATCCTTATTTATATGCTACCCGAAATAGAGGAGCTTGATGTAGTTGCGAAAGACGAAATGTTTCCATTGCACAGCACGGAGTCGGTTCGGGTTTTTTTTTGTTTGCGTTCAATCAACCCAACTCGGTTTCCGCGGATCGTTGTATTGTGTCCTAGTAATTATGCTATTCGGTTTATTGCGCTTGCAAATCAATTGTACATTGTCTATCGAAACCCGGCACACCAACTGTCTTGACGCACGTTAAAGGCGCATATGTTCGTTGGAAATTGCTGTCCTCTCGACAGAGAGTCATTTTCCTATCAGAAATTATGAAATGGTGAAACTGAACTCTCAGCTAACGTTCACCAGTTTATTCGCTGATCTGTTTTTAAAGGAACGTTTAAAGCTGATCCCATATTTCATATACAGGCACTCGTTTATCGTATTCTAAACATATTCGCAGATATTTAGATATCTCTTTCTGAATATTTAATCTTGAGATCTGTTTTGGAAATAAACATTCGGATATAAAAGGAATATTTGCAAATAATTAGCTTAAAACATAAACAAAAAAATTTAAACGTGCAACATTCACGCAGGGTTTCCTTCCAAAGTTTTGACCGAGGGCTATGTTTGAAACTTTAAAAGCACACAGCCTACGGAACAATAAACAGGGTGAGGTTCGTCTGCATTTGACGAGTGGCGACACTGATTCACGCTTGCGATGAAAAATGTAGCCAATACAGTGCCACTGCTAGTCTAGACTTTGGAACGTATATTTCGCATTGGCGATAACAAGCGATCACTATTTCCTTTTCTAAGATTTTATTTAAAACTACAATGTAGCCGTAAAATCGACTTGTTTGGGGAAAAGTCATCGTACAAGGGAAGTACCAAACAGTAAAATTCAGTACATATAAAAACTGCGATTGTGTTGTGTGTATATTTAAAGAACAGGAAGTTAGTCAGTCCCAATAGGCGTCTGGTTTCTAAGGTTTAGATAAGATATTCAGCCAGCGCAGTATGATTGCGGGTGTGGAGTCTTCAACGTGCATCATGCATTAATGATACCCGACCGCACACCGGTACGATGATTGTAGAGATGAAAACTGAGAGGACCTGGGATCAAAGCGGTTACTACTACGTCATGTGCATAAGCTGTTTGTAGCCTTAACTGTAAATATTTCATGCAGGGGTAGGCCTATTTGTCATAACTACGTACTATATTCTACGGCACAAAACCATCACGCCTACGGACACCTCATACCTGGTACCTCATGCCTGGTACCTCTTTTGTCTTGTTTTTGTTTTGTATGTGTGTTTTACGTGAAGATCTAAAATAGGTCAACGGCTGTGATGGTGTATTTCAGATTTCGGATTCGCTGAGGCACTTATATTCTCCAGAGTACACGGTAAAGGTCTAGCCTTCTACAGATTATGCTCAACAAGGCAGGATCGGCCTTTTTGAAGCAATGAGTCAACAAACCTATCATAGTGGGGAGAAGATCGAGAGACAGTACTGAAAGCTCAATTACCTTTCAATTTTGTTTAATCAAAAAGTGTTGCCTGATTTGTTCAGAACCGTAAGGCAGGAGGGCTTGATCGAGAACCGAAGGATAATAAAACTGCTTTTCGATCTATGTTTTTAAATAATTAAAATAGTATTTTTGTAGGAGAATCTAAGTACATGCTTAAATAGGGGGCATCGTGAAAGCATCTATTTTAGGTCATTGTTCAAGGCAACCTAGTCCTATAAAATTTAAGATAATAAATATTACAAAACTTTAAATATATTAGCTACCGGCTGCGGTTAAGATTCTTCCAGCCCCTAAGGGCTGTGGCAATAAAACGAGAGCATCGTAACAGCCTGGTAACAACCTCGTATCAACTTCCTTGCCTCGGAGAAGCGTATAGGGAGTTGTAAATCAAGATAGTTTTTGGTTTTTCAGAAGCACGTTTTTACGGCATCATACGTATCTCATGAGCGTTCCCAGAACAGGCTGAGCACTTTTTGGAAAATTTACAATACCACCTCGTGTTTGTGTGCATGTTTGTATATACATGTAATTGCACTTTTTTTTTTTTTAAACCTGAGACAACGGACCGAAAAGAGGACAAGGACTAAACGTCTCAAACGCAGCATTAAACGTTTTTGGCACAATCGCATAATACCATCTCCCACACACGTCTCTCGGCAAATTTGCACACGCCCACGTGACCATCACCTATTATTAGCTGTTCATTTAGGGTGCGATGCGTACGTCGCCAAAATATAAAGACTTCAGTTTACGACTACTTTAGTTGTTTTCGCTTAGGATACTCTACATACTTTTCTTTTTGGCTTATTTTGGATTGAGATACAAACGTATATGGGGACGTTCATCGCGGTTGTAAAGCCGTAAAACACCTGACTTTTACGGCGCTATAAGAAGCTTCCGGCTTTGGAACGAGAATATTAAATGAGCAATAACGCGCTTGAGCTGGCAGCCTGTGGACAGTGAAGTACGATCACGATTTCAACTGATTCACTCTAGGAGAAAGAAGGAATAAAACATGGATGCGTATTTTGCTTTTCCGGGTAGGCAGTTCGAGCTTCGTTCTTAGTTTTCGCAGCTAATGTTACCAGTATGCTCGCATTTAATTGGTCAATCAACCAAAACTTGCATATGCAAGGGCAATACACGCACAAAGGGTAAACTCTATGCTTAAAAATAACGCTTGCGAGCATGTATATTTGCAAGCCTTAAAATAAGTAAACGGACAGATACAACAAACCAATATGGAACGTATGTGTCAAGAAATTTCGCAGACGACACAATAGCGCTACTTGTCCTTTGTCTGGAATATCTTATAAATGTTTTGACCTTACTTCAGCATGTGGTACGTGGTATTAGCGTTACAAATTAAACTTTAAAACGCAAGATGAATGTAATAAGCATGCAGCCCACAAAGACAAAACAGGCAAAGTGCTGGAGAGCAGAAAAAATTCAATGAAAAGAATCAGTTGCGAGTACAGCCAAACACTTCGCACCTAAAGAAAGCCCCCCTCTCTCAACTACACGCCCTCCTCTTTCTCTATAAAAAGAACAAAAACAGAACACAGGTCGTGGCCTAGCTTCTGATTTTTGCTTCGAAGATTACGGCATTATCTAATAAAAGCGCCAAAAAACAAACCCGAAAGCAAGAAGAGAGAGCACTATACGCCACACCCTGCTTTTCTTAAGGTCTAAGAGATTCTAGCCACAGTAAATAATCAAGAATATGCAGAAGAATGAGCCGCAGTTGATCGAATGAATAAAATTTACGAATCCACCGAAAGGCAAAACCCCTGTCGGAGCCGGGATTTGAACTCCGGATCTCCCAATATCCGCTCGGGCATGCTAACCACTACACCATTACGCTTCGTCTTTTTAGCGTTTCCTATTAGTTCTTATTAATGAAACGAAATGTATCCACGCATAGCTGTTGTGGAAGCACACGCCACCGCGTTGAACGCGTTACGACTCTTGCTAGTACGTTGACGCTCTCGCTGTGCTCCGGAGTTTTTTAATGGTTGTCTCGTCACGTGCAGACGTATTATTCCTTGTTTATGAGATTTCAGAGACACGGTATCACCATCATTTTGAGAATCAAATGGCACGTTTGAAAACATCACAGGCACTTTGATCATTGTGCGTTGTCTACAAAAAGAAAATAATCGAAAATATGCGGATGAATGAACGGTATTCCTTTGAATGATTCAAAGTCTACGAAGCCACCAAAAAACAAAATCTTTGGTGGAACTCCGTAAACTCTTAATATCCGGTAATTGTTGTTAATTGTAGGTATTCTTACGAACCGCTTCAAGTTATTGAGCTTGCGGCCGTCTCGCCTAATTTTTGGTCCGGCCACTACACACAATCTTGCTATACGACGCGAACCGAAGGCTGGAAAGGACGTGCACATTCATGCTCACGATATCGTACAATTGCGTAATATTCTCCGAGTCCTAATTGGTTTCACCGACCATGACGCGACACGATCCGAGAAACCTATTGGTCCATCCGGTTGTAGAACGATCTGAGCAGTTAGCGAATTCATTCTGCATTCCCTTTCGGTTCAAGAAGCCCTAATGCGGTGTTCACACGAGGGAGAAACCCCCTCGACGGAGCTGCGTGACGTCAGCCGGGGAGGCGTCTCCCAGCGCAGCTGGCGCAGCCACCGCAGCTCCGCAGAGGTCGAGACGGAGGGACCGGCGCGACCGGCGGGGGTGGGTGATGTCAACGTTGTCAGACGAATTTAGCGGTTTCTACCTCGACACCACCGCTGCACGCGTGCAGACGACAGCGCCGGAGAGCTACGGCCGAGAGTAGAAAACATGGAGGCCTCGATGAAACGGCGGTACGCGCTCATGGCTGCAGCATTTATAGAGACCGAGGACGACGACGATTTCCTTAGTGGTGAAAGGAACGGCTCATGCTGGATAAAAGAATGGATGGAGCACAAGTCCCGTGGCATCCAGAATCAGCTCTATGAAGAACTTCTGCAGACAGATCCTGATGAATACCGACGATTGCTTCGGGTGCCGCGGGACGTGTTCATGGGACTTCTGGCTCGCATTCGTCACCGAGTAGAAAAACAGGACACAAACATGCGCCGCTCTATAAGTGCAAAAACACGTCTGCAAGTCACGCTACGGTACTTGGCATCTGGTACGTACTGATTTATTAGAAATTTGTGAAGTTTACGGGCCAAAGCAACGCACTGCATCCGGCGAACCCCAGCGAAAAACTGGGAATTAGTTTCAACCCGAGAGCTGGGGATACGTAGGCCGATAGTTTGCCACCGAAGTGGTTCCCATTTTATGTAAGCAGTTGCGAACTAATATGCCTCCGACGACTAACTGAAAAAAAAAATTGGCTGGTCAAACTGCACAACCTCCCTAATCGTCCGTTCCGACTGGAGGAAGCCGTGCTTGAGTGTAGAAGTAACGAGCCCACTTTCTCTGAACAGGTGCACCAGTTTATCGTGACTTGCATTCAGCTATGCTTTTGCTCCTGTGTCGGAACGTCTGACAGCTGCGTTTAGGTTGCTTCAGATTCCAAATTTAAATCCGCGAAATCATTTAATGAGGAGGACTGTTCAGGGCGGTTAGAAAACAAATATCAGGATACATTGGCAAAAGAAACACAAGTATATCGTTGAAACATTTCCGGCTCACTTGTTTTCTTTTTTTTTTTCAGGAGAATCTCAATACTCACTTAGCCGGCAATTCCGTCTTGGCCACAGCTCTGTCAATGGCATCATTGCAACGACATGCGAAGCCATCTATGAAGAGTTTAGGACGGAGATGCTCAAAGCGCCAAAATCTGAGAAAGACTGGTTGGACTTGGCTAAAGGTTTTAATGATCGCTGGCAGTTTCCCAACTGCGTGGGGGGCATCGACGGCAAGCATGTCGCCATAGTCAAGCCAGCGAAAACGGGGTCAGTCTTTTTTAACTATAAAAAGACTTTCAGCATTATCCTTTTCGCTTTGGTCGATGCCGAGTGCAAGTTTGTTTATGTCGACGTTGGAACGCCTGGGTCCAAGGGAGACGGAGCGATTTGGCAGTCCACCCCTCTCCAAAAGGCCATCACAAGTAAGAGAGCCCAACTGCCCGACTACCTGAATGTTGGGGCCTCACCAGGTCTGCAGCTTCCACCGGTGATAGTGGGCGACGATGCGTTCCCCCTATCACCAAATCTGATGAAGCCCTTTAGTGGGTCCCAACTTGATCGCCCACAGAGGATATTTAACTACCGGTAATTCTCTTTTGTATGACAATCTTTATTCACATCATTTTTGCTAAGTATTACAATGAAAATGTTACTCATTACTGCTTGTGTCTATTTTACTTCAGGCTGTCCAGAGCACGCCGCGTCGCAGAAAATGCCTTCGGCATACTTGCCCACAGGTTTAGATTCCTGTTGACCACGGTACACGCAAGGCCGGAGAGAGTGACTGTGATGGTGCAGGCAGCCTGTGTGCTGCACAATCTTCTCAAGGGGCAGCCTTTTGAACTCCCCGAGACAAGAAACACAAGCAGGACCAAGCCAACATTCTTCAACCTACAAGCTTCGAAGTCGCGCACAGGGGCACTCGCTGCAGCTGTGCGCGAGAGGCTCTGTGACTATTTCAGTGGAGCCGGTGCTGTACCCTGGCAGAACAAGCAGGCTGGTGTTGATATTAGCAGCCTAAGAAGGAATGAAAAATAGTGAAGAAATGTCATGTTTGAGATCCGGCCAACTTATCGAAAGCCAACTCGTTGAAGGTCACACTATCCAAGGCCGAATCGTGGGATGGGCCAATTTGCAAAAAGGACGATATGTTCAATTGCCTTCATAGAGTTTCAGGTTTTTTATTAGTTTTTCTTGCTTGCTATTATTTGCCTCCAGAATTATTTTTTTCACTTGGTCAGTATTGGCACAGAGCATTGATCAAAGCAAGAATCGTTCAAGAGACAACTAGGACCTAGCTAAGTCATCCAAGTGTAAAACTATACTGTTGCTTTTTTACTTTTTTTTAGAACTGTGTATGCACCAACTCACGTCTCCGACGTCATGCCAATCCGGTAGCGCTGGCTTCACAATGAAGCATGCACAGATGCGTAGCTCGTTCAAAGACAGGCCTCTACATGTACACCCTGCTCAACTGTTAAATATAACAAGTCAACTTGCTTAATAATGTTTTATTCGCTGCTGACGAAGGAATGGCACAGCCAGATTATGGCAACATCAACCGAGCCCAAGGGAGGGCGGTATTGTCACAACCGGGCAGTGTCATCCTTCATCAGCAGCCAATAAAAATGTTTAAGCAAGTTGACTTGTTATATTTGACAGTTGAAAAGGTTGTATGCAGTGCCCCTAGCTGCTGTGGGCAAAGATGTTTGTTTACAAACAATAAGTTGGTGTATAGAAGTTCCTGCTTTCTTACTGTTCTTCCAGACCTAGGTCGTCACTTGAACTCTTGTAAAGATGAGATGTTTTGGAGCTGTGTTCTGGAAGTGGGTTGTCTCATCAATGGTTTTTATGAGGACTACAGGGTTGCTTTCTCGCCAATATTAAGACGATTCACAATCATTTAACACCATTTGTGGAACTAAAACACTTATATTTGTGTATGCCAAGGAACAATGTACTCCGTCTCACCTTAAGATAGACTAAGTGTCGAAGCTACGGGCTGCCAGGTCCCATCACAAGCCAGACAGAAACCACAATATTTTTTCGGCGCACTGGCACACACATCGGAGCATCATAGCTTGTGATTGACCTGGCAGGCCGTAGCTTTGATGCTTCATTCATCTTAGGGTGAGACGGTGTGTAGTGTATTTAACGTCCTTTTCAGTGAGCGGCGATGAGATTGCGTCTTCGACAAACTGGCTTTCGACAAGTTGGCCGGTTCCCGACATGTTAGAATACTGTTCGAGTTTCTACTGCTACAATCACTTAGACACAAACCAGACAGGAAAAGCAGTTTTCATTTTTATTTAGGTGTGCTTGCAGGCATTCTAGCACTCAATTTTTTGTAAAAAAACAAAAAAAAAACGAAGGCATAAAACTATGTGAAACAAACATGTCATTATTTCTTAATGTACAAAAGAAGTTGTTACTTTTTCCTTATCTCGCTAGTTGTGCACAGCACTGTGAAAGCTATGAGCGAGCGAGAAAATTGTGCGCATTTCGGTGGTACAAGAATGTCACTTTTATGCATCGACGAGGTGGGATTCTTCCTTTCTGTGTGCCTGTGCTACGACCTCGCACCTGTATTTTTGACAGCACTGTACGCAACTAGTGAGGTAGGATAAAGTCTGGCTGCAGTTCGAGTCGCACTGCATGCTTATCATACAGAATGCAGTCTGCAGATAGAACCGAAGGCATTTTCGTTTCTTTCTATGACGGCCCTGTCACGTCGCTCATTCTAAAGTAGCTTTCAGACATGTTTGCTGCACATGCCTGAAGGCAATCGGACTCTCATGCAAAGAACAATAATGTCTGGGGCCACGTCTGCAGGCTGCATTCTGTATGATGAGCATGCAGTGCGACTCGGGCTGAAGGCGAGGCTTTACCCTATCTCACTAGTTGCGTACAGTGCTGCCGAAGGTACAGGTGCGAGAGCGTAGCCCAGGCACATAAAAAGAAGGGATCCCTCCCCTCAAGTGCTCTCCATTTTGTGCCCCGTCAGTGCACAAAAGCGACATTCTTGTACCACCGAAATGTGCACAATTTCCTCAGTCGCCCGTGGCTTCCACAGGGCTGTGCGCAACTAGTGAGATGGAGTATAGGTGAATAAGGTGGCGAGTCATTCATCTAGGTACGACGGCACAAGTGACAGAACGGCTGCCTGAAATTTGGCCCTCTTTGCTATTGGCATGGCCCTGAGGTACTGAGCCATTACCGTGCCAAACGCAGCACAATCGTCTGCCTCTGGCGTTTCCATGCATTTTGCCATTTTGTTCAGCACAGCCGTTCGCTCCTCCAGAAGCGAAAGATGTGCTACAATTTTTTTTGGCGGAATGGAAGATGCTTCGCTCTGAGAGTGGCTTGAGCAACTCGACGCCGGGCTCAGCACTTCACAAGCGCTGCCCTCTCCGGATTCCTGCGTTTCCTGTAATCAAACAATTGCTATAAACCTCCACTTGTCCAAATAAAAGTGTAGCAGAAACAGAATGCTCATTAACAAACTGTTGTCTTCCTGCATGTACATGGGCATTTTTTTCTCAACTGTTTTTGTTCTTCATGTATACGTTACTGCAAGTATCAACGAAGACAAAAATGTAAATAAGGGTGTAACATTTGTCTACTCACGCCATCAACTTCCGTTCCACCACCAAAGTCGTCGCTTAGGCCACGTTTTCCGGAGTTGCCATCAACCGTATCGAGGAACATCAGTGCTTTAAAAAATTTCCACTTCCCCATGTAGCCATCACTGGCTGGCTGCCCACTCTTCGTCTTCAAAATCTTCTTCTTCTCATCTCTGAAGTTGCGCCGTTTGTTTTGTAGGAACCCCTTGAGAGCATCTGCGCACAAAGAAGGAAGCTGCTTGTTAACATCTTATAAACCAACTTGACCATGCAGTAGAAAATCTATATTCCAATACAAGCTCTAATAATTCGGTATTATTACAGGGGGTGTGTGACTTCCAGCTCATCGTGCCCCCTGTAGCTGCTACTGCCACCGACAATAACTTGCAGAACCCTTTCCCCATCCCCCCGTTATTTATTATTATTAGTTCTCATAAGATACTGTAGCTATGCCCCCAGGCCCAGGCGAGGAGGGCGTACTGTGCATGGGCCTCCTGTCTTTCCTTGTCGCCCGCACGCCTGGTTTTTACATCTCTCAAGTGCAATAAACGACTATTGAACTACTACTATTCAGGAAATACGGTGCTGCATACATATTTGCTATCTCACAATTATAAACTTTTTAACCGACGAACCAGAAAGGGCGGTCATCGAACGCGCTATTGAATGAGAAATATTCGTCTCGATAGATCTGTGTAACGGTGCTTTGTGGCGGTTTTTCGTCCTGAACGTTGCTGTTCTCGTCAGTCAAAGCTTTTCAGCACATTCAAAGTGGCGTTTCTAAGCGAGATCTGAGCACGAACCGACCAGCGGTGAAATCAGATTTTCTACACAAGACTTCCCCCGTATTTCGAGCTCCAATCTGCAACACCCCAGGGGAAAAAAATACCGTACACATGATTGCAAGCACGGCCTTTGAGCACCATGTCTCTTCTCGTGCGGGCAAGGAAGTGCAATTGTAGGCCTACCAAAGCTAGATTCATGCGCGCGCTGCACGCATGGGCATGGGGCACCAGTCGGGGCGCAATACTTGCTATCGCCACACAATTCTCAGTCAGGAGCCCTCGATATTTACCAGGTTTCAAAGAAACACCCCCCTCCACAAAAAAAGAGGGCTTCACAACGCATATTTTCTGTAAGCAAGACAGACTAATACCACTCACCCACAGAGTACGGAGCAAACTGCGGGTAGCGAGCGCCCATCTCCGCTCCGATTTGTTGCCAAATCGAGTTCTTCAAATGGCTTCTGCTGTAGTCCTCGCTGCTCATGTCCCATAGCGCGGGAAACTGCTCGACAAGCGAAAGAAAGAAAAATGTCGCCTCGTCGTCCAAAACGAGCCTCGCCATGGTGAAAAGGGAATGGCACGGGCAGGCTGCAGCACGGGCGGATTGGCGAGCGCGGGCTGTCGTGTTGCCAGACGTACCAAAAAAGTCGCTAACAGCGCACAGATCCCACGCTAAGTCGGGGAGTGTTTGTACGGGTCCAGCATTTCCTCCGCGCCTCCGTCGCGGAGCTAGGAGCGGAGCCAGCGGAGCTCGACGTCACCGCGCCGCCTCAAAAAGGCGTGACGTCAGCGTCACGTGACGCGAACCCCGCGGAGCTAGGTGGCGGATTTCTCCCTCGTGTGAATACCGCATAACGCTCGCTCCTGTTTGAGCAAAAACGACGACAGCCGAGCCAACAGTGCCGAATGTCCGGCACCACCCACGAAGGCCAACCCGGGTCACAAATTTGACACGAGTAATGCGTCAGTGTTTGATTGAAGCTCGCGTTCTATTGGTGAGCACGGGACTCCCATCTGACGCGGTACCCGCGTCAAATCTCCGCCACATATTGGCCTCTCGTAGCTGACGCAAAGGTATCGCGAGAGCGGGTTTTTAAATATGCAAGTATGCCGCGAGGTTGCAACGACCGCGCCGCTTGCGAAAAAACAAAAAAACAGCTGACGACAACTAACAATCTAACCACTAACAATGACAAATAATAATACTCCAGCTCGCCTGCGCTTTCACTGTAATCATGATCCCGTCCCGGCAGCAAGCAAGATGTGCAATTCAGAGAAGGCAGGAGACGCAGGATTGTTTCCGGGGGAACAAAGGACTGGCCAGCGAGGATAACCTGCCGGAAAAAAACGGCACCGGCAACAATGTTTAGGATTTATTAACAGGGGCAGAAGCTGGTGGTACATATTACAACGATCGCCTGTTTTCACTCTTTTCTCTTTCTTTTCTTCGTTCGGCTGGTTAAACCGTTGTAATAGCATTTATTATTTGTAGCCAGTATTACGCTCGCGTTTGTCATGCGTTGCCAAAACAATAAGCCAATATCGCCATCTGAAAGCGAATCCCATCAGGTTTATCGTCACGGCGACGTAAAATTTAAATGAAATATTTAGGCTAACGTTTCGCTAATGCATTTCGCCCTCCACTGTGAATGCAGCTAAATGCAGGCGTAATGCGTTAGAGACCCTAGGCTTTATCGTTGAAACTTTCGAAACGCAGTTAAATCTTTTGTTGACGACCTCTGGTTATTAGTGACATACGTTTTAACTGGACAATCGCGCGTTGGTTAGCGCTAAAACTTTAGCATCATTTTAAATCCCCTCCAGGTAAGTCCGGCATAGCCTTCCACTCTCAGCATACATTTAAAAAAAAAAAAAACTGGTTAACTTGCTCGTGATATGGGGCGTATTAATTATGACGCTTAATCCCTGTGACTGTGAAGGAAACCTGATTATGTTTTAGAAGAGAAAGAAGAAATTCAACAGAGAACGTGTCAATAGTTAAGACACTTGACTGTCACCTTTTTTGGTCTTTTCTACAATATATTCAAATTTCCTTCTTATTGTCAGGGTTTATGCACCATGATTAGCAGCGTAAATGTCCTAATTTCGACTAAGAAACTATAGTGAAAGTTAGTGTTCCAGACTATTTACGTTTCAGAGGCCACCGCTTCTCCAACAAAAAGTAAATAATAAGAGCTTTTCAGAGTCGCTGGCTCCAACGAAGCCTGAGACACCGCCAGCCATGCAGTATTCAATATTAATTAACTAACGCTTCCCGGAGCCGGTATATGTCCCATAGCCGCACGGACTGTGATGGTCAGATGGTATTAAGTGGGAATGGGTCGGGACGCCGCCGGCGCACCGTCCAGTCAATGAATATTCTGTCATCCCGAGCGAAGGAGAAAGCGGCGGAAATATTGATAATATTTTGGCCGCCCAATACCTGACAACTGCACAGCCTGAGGCTTCTTCACCGCATTGGGCGATAGAAACTTCCTGTCCGGACGCTATTTATTTTTTTAACATTTGTCTCAATGAAAAAGGTTTAGCAACGGTCAGTCATAAGAATGTGAAAACGATATCTCACTATAAATCCTGGGAGTTCCTGATGATATTAAATGCACCTGTGTGTGCGTGCGCACGTTGACGTGACGTTCGAGCGATACAGCTGAGGGGCACTTCAAGCCGGTTACTTAAGACACGACGAAACTTACATGAATAACCTATAGGTGGCATAAGGTGTGCTGCGATAGTTAACGAACTCTCGAGCCACTGCACGAAAAACAGTATCTGCCGAACGTGTACACTAACGCTTGGATCCCAATTTGGACTGTCCGCATAAATCGGCTTCTTAATCTATCGCGCAGGGATTTACTACAGAGTTGCCCGAAGATGGCGGAAGCTTTAACTAGAATTATAGAGAGATTTGGCTCTTCTTAAAAAAAATTAAAGCAATATCCAAATTTATACTTTCCCTATACTTTGCATGTACAACTATATTGTATTTTTGTCACTGATGCGCTTCTTTGGACCAAGTCAAGTGAAGGATACATAAATCAAATGTATTTTTTCATTTAAATATTTTTTTACTCGTAATAAACGACAAAAACAGCACATACATTTTATTTCATTTTAGAAGAAAGAAAGAGTTTGGCGATAATGTTTTCATAGACAAAACAAGCTTTCATTTTCTTTCTTTTGACTCCAGAGGGTTCATGTTTTAATACTATCAAATATTAAATGCACCAGATTCGAGCACCTCTGCCAATGCAAATCCCCAGAGCGATACGTTAATAAATCGACTTCTGTGGAAGGTAAAGAAGTTGAATCGAAGCGTTAATGTACCCTCTGTGGTATAACGCAAAAGAGTGGAATACGCACAATAAACGTCTTCTAGAGGTCCCCTTGTAAGCGAAACCCAGCAGGGCTTGGTTTTACCAATATTACCGTTGCGCCTAGCAACACTTTTTCGACCTTCAGGCAACACACAGAAGTAGAAAATACCCACCGTTTGACCAAGGTCGAGACCGACCGTCAAAAAGAAGGAAACACTTATAAACCGAGGTCCGGGGTCCTTATAAACCGGAGATCATCGTTAAGCGCTCTGCATCTGAGAGGATACCAAAAGCTGCGCTTCCCACTTTATGAAATCCGGCGACAGAGGCCTGACGGCAGGTTTACCCACAAACCTATGTACAGCCCTTTTGTCTTCCCTCTTCTTTCATTGTTTAATTATCGCTCTCTCGTCCCCAATTTTCTTTTCTCTCCTTAAACGTCTTTCCCCACCGCGTCTAAATCGGGGTGAAGAGAAGTGTCCATGATGAGCTGAAACCGTTTGTTTCCATTCTTTTTTTCATGATGCGTTTTAAAGCATGAAATGCTTTTAACGGAAAGCCCAGAAATTTGTGTCCGTCCGTTCGTCCATCCGTTTTATGCCCCGCTAAATTTGGCGGGGAATTCGAATTGTTGTTCAAGTCGAGTGGCGTCACTCATTGCCACGTGACACGGTGTCACATGATATATAAACCATGTAAAATTTCAAACCAAAATCGGCGAGAAATTGATGTGACGTGACCTAACGTCACA
>JAZHYW010009141.1:0-85487 GCA_037355805.1 Ixodes ricinus
CTAACTGCGGAGAGACAGGTCTCGACGAGTCCGTGGCGTCAACGGGACGTGTGCGTGCGTGCGTGGGGCTTGGCGGCTCCGGAAGGGGAGAGAGGCATGACCCTGGTGCGGAGGACCATGGCTACGACGCACTTCTGGCGCTACGACGCGGCGGACTTTGCTACGACGCACTTGACGGCGGGTTGCTGCTGCGCACCTGCTGCCCCTGGCGGGGAGTGAGGGAGAAAACGGACCCTATATAAGGCGGAGCGCGAGTCTGCTCAGGAGTTCTCTCGGATTTGACGACTGTATCGCAACCATGTAGATTAAACCGTTCGTTACGTTACCAATTCTCCCACCTCCACTGGACCCCTGAGTTCTTCACTTCGGGGAATGGTCGTCGTCACGAGCCAGGAAGCTCCCGGACGTGCGGCTCAAACCCCGCCTCTAACAACACCAATCGTTTTTAGGCTGCCTTTTTTGTCACATAATTAACATGCTTATTCCATTTTAGACCACTTGTTATGATTACATCCCAAGTATTTATAACTATCAACTCTTGTAAGCTTCACAGCATCTAGCTCATAGTAAAAGCGTAATATATTTTCTTTGTTGTAGAGAGCACGTGCTGTGTTTTTGGATGTTAATTTTCATGTTTTTTGCACTACACCATGTTGTTGAGATACGAGCCATGGCATTATTTAAGTTGAACTGGGGGGGGGGGGCATTTTCGACAAATGTTTCATTGTCTCCTAAAAAGAAACGGCAGTGATGATATCCCGTCTGATTGGTTAGAGGCTCAAATGACGAAAGAGGGAACTTTCGTCATTTGAGCCTCTAACCAATCAGACGCGATATCGTCACTTTCGTCACTTCCGTTTCTTTTTTAGGAGAAACGAAACATTTGTCGAACATAACCCCAGGTCATCAACTGAGGAAAAAGGTGTATAATTGTACAATCATCAGCAAACATTCTTATTTTCACGCAGCCGGTATACCAACGATAGAGCATAAACTGTTGACATATATTAAACTCCAGAATGCACGTTTAGCAATTCTGAAAAAAGTTCCATTGACATGCATAAACTGCATGCTGTCGATTTCATAGGTACACGGTAATCCACTTTATGATCATTGAAGGAACACCTAAGTAAGTCTATTAACACATAGAACAACTTATAGTGAGGAACTCGATCGAGATGCTTTGAACAGATCTATAAATATGACAGTTACTCTGGGCGATCATTAACATAACCGCAAATTTCATGATAGCATTCAATTAACTGCGTGGTTGTCGACAGCCTTTTCCGAAAACCGTGTTGATTGGAACCTAATCATTTTTTCTAAAAACGCACCTAACTACTTCTATACAATGCGATTTACATGATTGCAAGTCAAAGAAATGGGGCGATAATTTTTTACCAAAACACTTGTCCCACTCCTTTCTTAGTACAACTCTGATATTAGCAGATCGTCTGGTAAAAAATACTCACTAAGTGACCTTGAAAGTATGCATGTAAATATTTTGCAACCCATTCAGCGTATTGTTTCAGGAGCTCATTCGGTGCAGCATCTGGTCCCGGTGATTTCGCCGACCAAAGCGCGTCCGTTCACATTCCTCTATGCGACCGGAGTGCGACCAGAGAGAGACCAGACCGTGTTTTTAGCCTTCAGCGATCTCTTAGCACCAGCTCCGTACAGCGCATCCAGTCCTCAGAGGATCGGGAGAGTTCTCTAAAAAATCGTGCGGTCTAGTCTCTCTTGGTCGTACTCGGTCGTAAGCTGCGATCGGGCCTGAGTTAACTGTCTAAAGAACACAGTGCACCTTCTTCTGATAAAAAGTCACACTAAACCCATCGTCACTGGGATTGCTGTTTAATTTGCTTCACCCCATTGTGAATACTGACTGAGAATAGCGATTGAATTAAGATGACATTTCCGCCAGCGTCACTTACGGCGCTACCATCAATACATGACTGACTTATTTTACAACAATCGTCAGGGCCATGATAATGCCAGCATCTCTTTCAAGACAGGATCAAAGATAAATTCTGATCAACGACCTTGTAAAATATGCGTGCCTTGTCTGAAGCTTTATCAATGTTTTTAATTTCACCGCTCTTCGCATATAAGCGGGAGCTGGACACTTACGAAGTCTTTTTAGTTTACGTTTTGCCTGCCAAACTTTCACCATTATCTATGCATTTTGGCGTTTCATCTTTTTTTAGTTTTCCTTGGGTATAAAGTTTGAAAGGCAGTGATCAGTAATACGTTTGAACTTCAAGCACATTCAATTTACGTCAGTTAGTTCGTCAAATCCGTCCGTGATTGCTCCTCGGGATAGTCGAGTACTGATGCGTCAATTGCCCTTTCGTAATCATGCCATATTGCTTCACTCCGGTTGTTACTTTCTGGAGACATTAAGGTCACACTAAAAACACCAGCCTGTAATCTGACACTCCATCATTGTAACGCTCCAATGTTCAAAACGTTTACTAATGAACGAGGGATCAAGCAATCTGCATGATGTCTCACATAATACGTAAACTTTTCGACGACCGACGAAGACACCGACTAAATTCAATACAAAATGCACTGGCAGGTTGTTCCCTGATAGTAAGACTGTCGACGGTTACGTGGGGGGCATTAAAATCGCCTCCGATCCTTATCTTTTCCTCGCTTATTGGTATTTTATACTAAATATTCGACGATCGGTTTCAAATCATCTAGCGGCGATCCGGGTTTTATGTGAACGGTGGAGACAGCCTCGTTTCAAATAAGTTTATTTGACATTAACAATTTTTCGGAGTTCGCGAGGGCTCATAAGTGTAGTTTAAATTTTCTTAATGACTATAGCGACTCCGCCACATCGGGAGCTTCTATCTGTATTAACCTATAGTTCAGGGGTACCATTTCTGAGTCACGAATCATCGATGGCAGCGTAAACAAGTTATTATTAAAACATGTGGGTCGTAGAAAAAGTAACAGTCTCCAATTGATCACTTTTATTTACAACACTCCTTGCGTTAAGGCACACAATTCTCAATTATCTTCGTTCCTCCTGGGTCACGCCATAGGACATGTCTCCCTTGGTTATCCGAACCTAACTTAGCCGTCTCATTCTTGTCGTCGTCCCATGAATGAGTTCTCCGTTTTATTCTTAACTTGTCGTAGTGCAGTGAAACACTGTCTCCTATTTGTCTATTTGGGCCATCCCAAGAAGTTTCCTTATGGAACATACTCGAAAAGAAGTCTTCTCCGATTGAGATACAAGTGCCCTTTAATTTTCTTCCACTCTGAAGTATTTTTTTTATTCCGCGATAATCCTATTAGTTTTAGTATCACAGGGCGTTGTGAGCGGCGGTTGGGCTTTCCCAACCGATGGACGCGTTCCATACTAGATGCACAAACTCTAACCTATGCTGAAGTACTTCTTTTACCACATTGCTAAGTGAACTGGTGTTCATTTAGCATTTGCAAGGTAATCATTTATGATTGGATTATTTCTTCGTTCCCTATTTTCTAGATCATTGATGCTAGGTTCCAGAGCTTGCACGTGTTGAAGTTCTTCAACATTCTTCCTAACCGAGACTCAGTCGCTGTAATTCCTGGCGGTCTAATGAACAACTTTCCTCGAACTAAGACATTGCAGCAAAAAATGTAGCTTGTGTTTTCACTTCATTTTGCTGCGAGAAGTTTGCGAGTCACTTCGGTCCTTGGCGTTTGGCTCGATCGACATCCACACAAACCGAAAAACTAAGCACACATGCACGAAATCATTCAACAAGAACAAGACAATGCACCTTGGGCTCGGCAGAACTCCAGGAACAGAATGCTAGCTCTACACGATTTGGATACTGTTTTCCAACTAACCAGTATATAAGTATACGGGTTGTTTAGCCATTTCTTCCTGGAAACGGGGTGCCGAACCTACAGTCACGATCTGAGGGATGTGCCTTGTTATAGGCAGCGCCAGCGCGCTATATACCGACGGATTTCTTAGTGAAGATGACTCTTGCAGTACCCGTCCGAGTACTGCTGTTCCCGCTCCGCTATCTTGTCGTAGATGTATCTTGGGCCGATGCCTTCACAGTGCAGCCTCGGTGACGTGGTGATCCTTGCTTCGTGCGTGCCCCGCACAGATCCGCAGCGTAATCAGCACCTGATCTAGAAAGACGGGTGGTTTAGCCATTGTTTCCCTGTTGTTACATTTGATTAGTTCTCCAGAGAATTGAGCGACATGACAGCGACAGCGTGCTTGCTCTCTTGTTCTATTGGAAAATGCCAGCACGTTAGCGGCGCGGTGTCTTTACAAATCCTGCTATCGGATAAATAAATTAAAGCTAAAAATGTGACCGCTAAGCGGCGAGTTTACGAAAATGAGGAGAAGCACGAGGTTCCTTCTATCGGAAATCTCAAATGTGCTGCTGAGAAACTCGGCTACTTTGCAACGTGATAACAAGTGCTGCTTTTACATTCCCCCCCCCCCCACTCCCCACAAACCCCTCCCAACCCGCCCTGCGTCGGCCCTCGACCTTTCCAGGTGGGCTATCTGGCCCTCCCGTACCCGAATGAATTTGAGACCCCTACACTAGAGTGACAAACAGAAACAACCGACACCGACCAGGCACAAGCACATACTGTAGGCACACGAAGGTACCTTTGGCAGGTATGCGATCACTCGCGCTGACTTCTCGGGTGCCGCGAGATTGCAAGCTTACCAAAAATAACTTCGCGTACATGTTGCGAGTGCTTGAGGTTGGTGCGTATCGGTTGTTTCTATTTGTCGTTCTCGTGGGATTCGGGCATAACTAAGTCATGGAAACATTTCTATTCTGACGAATCACAAGATCCAACCGAAATTTGAAGACGTGTCATTGTGTATATTGTGAACTTTCTTTAGTTGGCCGAGGCACATTGGCTGTCATGACTTAGTAAGAAACCCTCTGTAGTGTTAGGCACTGTTCCAGTGTGCCACGAGAGGCCAGCACCTGCGGTGTTGCGGCATTCTGGGAATTCCCGTGAGAGTAGTCTCCATGGCCTTCTGGAAAATGGGGGGGGGGGGGGGGGCTGCTGCTACTCCAAAGGCGGCCTCGGCAGAAAATACCCCAACACCGCTCCTGCTCCACGAGGTGCTGGCCTCTCGCGGCATAGTGGAATGGCGCCGAAATGGCAGAATCGAGATATGGGAACGAATGAACCGTATGAATCAAGTGAAATGAGAAAACCGCCAAAGACAATACATGTCGGAGCCATGGATCCCAACGCGAATCTTGAATCCGGGGTGAGAGAAGTCTATTGAAAGCAAGAATTAACGACGAACTGCGACATCTTCCCCATCTTCGAAGTGGGCGCCGGAACTGCGGGCTGCGTGCTCGCCCGACGGTTGCTGGATCGGGCCGACCGGGACGGCGGCAACGCTCCAAGTGTGCTCCTGCTGGAAGCCGGGCACGGCGAGGCACCCTGGTACGCCTCGGTGCCCCTGGCCGCCGTCGCTCTGCAGGCCAGCGACATCGACTGGCAGTTCCTCACCGTGCCACAGAAGGACGCCCTGCACAGCTACCGCGAGCAGGCAAGTTGACCTAAGGTCTGGCTCGTGGCATGTTTGCAGAGACCGGGAGTCGGGACGAAGGCAGCCAGAGCACACGAGCGCCAATTTGTAATTTTGCTTTTTTTTTTCTCACGGCTCAAAAGCTGTTTTTAAAACCACCAACATAGCATATACGCTAGTGCAACGAGACAGGCCGATGTTGCGTTCGGCGGGCTAACTATCGCAGGCTCATTCTTCGCCATCTTATCCAGATTTTTGTTGCAGCACCAGAGTTTAAGCTGCAGCCCGCCGGAGTATTGTTTGGCTTTGTTCCATATTCTCAAGAATAGTTCGCACGTACATTCAATACGGTGACCGGTGTGACACCTTGCAGTTGCGGTTGGGGACCACAAATAAAGGTAAGGAGGCTGCCACCCCTCTCACACGTAATCCCAACAAACGATTGGCTGTGGTTGAAGGAAGCCCTTAACAAATATTGTTTAGAAGATGCCCAGCAGCTACCATTTTGTTCACGGGATTCCAAATGGCACTGCTCGAGCAAACGGCTGGCCAACCCAATACAAGCTTTTTTTGTGTGATTTGAGATTGGGAACTTGTCATATTTGCCTCTAAATTGTGTTCGCTTCGATAAGTTCGGTCGCAGGCGGCGCCGTCTTCCCAATATCCTCAATCCGTGGTGTCCAAACTAACTCATACCTTAGAGTTCACACTTCCCCACATAAACGTGCACCCCCTGTAGAACTGTCCATAAATGATGCCACATATCTGCATGGCAAAAAAAAAAAAAACAACTTAATTATCCCGGTGTTGGGGAAGGGATCGTTTTGGGAGCTTCCACAGTAAGGTTCAAAGGAGGATTCCACCTTTTCTGCGACTCCCAGAGGATGCCGTGGCCACGGGGCAAGGCTCTCGGGGGTAGCTCGAACCTCTACTGCCTCATCCACTCGAGGGCGACGCCCAAGGACTGGCAGGACTGGAGGGAACGGTGCAAGACCTGCACTTCCCCGATCATCTAGTGGATGCCATATACAGCAAGCTCGAATTTCACCCTGAACAAGAGTAAGTTAAGTATGCTTTCGAGCAAAAAATTAAAAAACGGTAGTGGTGGGTTAAAAAACAAACTTACTTTTTCCTTTTTTTTTTTACTAACCGATTGGGACATTTATCAAGAAAAATTGCGGCGAAAAATGGTTCTGAAATAGCCTAAAATGTACGCTTTGAAGGCCAATTAAGTTCGAACCTCTACTTCGGCGAGAATTGGCCTTTCTCGAGATATACGAACTGAAACTTTAATGGGCTCTCTCAAAGTGAATATGTCGTTGCTTTTAAAAATTTTTGTATCGTAACTTTTCAATTAACGTTCTAATTAGCCGATTTTGCTGTATTTCTTAAAGAAGATGCCGATGAGGGTTATCCCTAGTGAAAAAAGTCATTTGTATGAGAAATTTCTCGTGTCCAATAAACACATATGAATCATACAAGATATATAAGAACATATAAGAACCATATGAGAACTACATAAGAACTCTATAAGAACTATATAAGATGTATAAGAACCCATAAGAAAATTATAAGAAACTTCTCAGAAGTTTCTTATATGAATGCTTGTGCGTTCTTATATAGAGTGTTTCAAGCTTAACAGAATTTTTAAAACAAACCATGAAAGGTAGGTTACTGTGGTCTGCGCAGGTGAGTTATGCGGCCAGGGGGACATATTATTGGAGGCTAATCGTAACGATCAATCGGCTAATTAGTTAAAATTCGTTAATGAACTTTTTAATTATTGAAAATAGACATATAGTTCCAATTAGAAACTTGCTCAGCGTCATTGAAAACCACTAAGTCAGTAATTTTCATAACGACTTTGAACGCGTGAGAAGCGTAGTAGCGCACTAAAGTTACCGCTCGTGGAGCAGGTACAAGGCTGGGGCTAGATAAGAGACAGAAATATTGCGCGGGCGCCTTATCGCAACCTCTAGCTTTGTACGTGCTCCACGAGTGCTCACTTAGTGCAGTACTAGCGCTTCTCATGCGTTCAAAGTCGTTATGAAAATTACTGATTTGGTGGTTTTCGATGACGCTGAGCAAGTTTCTAATTGGAACTATATGTCTATTTTCATTAATTAAAAAGTTCATTAACAAATTTTAACTAATTAGCCGACTGATCGTTACGATTGGCCTCCTATAATATGTCCCCCTGGCCGTATAACTCACCTGAGCATACCGCATTAATCTAGCTTTCATGGTTTTTAAAAAAATTCTGTTAAGATTAAAAAAGAACACCCTGTATATCTTATATAGTTTTTATCTGGTTCTTATATAGTTCGTATATGTTCTTATATATCTTGTATGATTCATATGTGTTTATTGGACACTGAGAAAATTCTTATACATATAAGAATTTTTAATAGGGTATGACACATTCACGAAACAGTTTATTGCTCTATTTTATATTCATTTTCCGACGAAACCTTTGAAAGTGTCAAAGAAGGTATGGAAGCCATGGGTAACACCAAATTTGCTATGCCAAATTAATAAAAAAAATTATTATATAAGCCGGAGAAACTTACAATTTTTAGCGCATACCGCAATAATGTCACTAAAGAATTACGATGTGCTAAAATCTGGTCGTAGAAGAACTCTTCAGACGGGGCAATTTCTCCCAGCAACTTGACGCCGCAACACCATCACACGCAGCAACCAATTGCTAGGATTTTCCATCATCATCATTAACTTTTAGTTTTCTTGCACTATTCAGACACAGAGTTATGCGCTATAAACGTGTTTTTATAGATGTAAATGACGTTGAGTTAGTATTACTAACTAATCTTTCTGAAGCGATTTATTTCTAAAAAAAGATTATTTTCAAACCAAACCCAAGTCTTTAGTTGTCATCATTAGTCATCATCACCGCAACAGGGGTGTCCGTGAAAATATCGCGTCCCTGATTGGCTGCTGCCGCTTCAAACGTCTTCGAGTTGCTCCGAGTTGCTCGCTTGTTTCGAGCCGGACCCGATCTCAGCAGTTCGTGTCGATCTAGAGTGATGCTAGGAAACAGCCCGCCAGCAACCCCAAAATAGACCCTTTCAGAAATTCAGCCTGGCGACTTCGATAGCTATCATCACCAAAGTGTGTATCATCTGCACATGCGAATGACGGCCTCTTGTTGGCTGGTGAAGGAAGAATTTGAAGATAGAAACCGATGCGGAGTTTGAGCATCCAGACACGTCTGTATAGTTTGTTCCATGTCACCGTGACGAGACATAGAAGCTTCTATGTGCTACGCATTTGAGGCTGTCATGTAAGTCCTTGGAATGCTCGGAATACTACCGAATGTTTTATTATTATTATTATTATTATTATTATTATAATTATTATTATTATTAATTTTATTATTATTTGGTGTCCAGGAAGACCGCATGGTCGTTCCTAGACACCTAATAAAAATGATTCTTGATTTTTCATGATGATGATAATAATAATAATAAATAAATAAATATTATGAACCCAGCTTCGCGATTGAGATCTTAGCGTTCTTACAGGAAATATAAGTTACCTCGGGACGACCAGGGATGACCAGCGACTCTTGTTGCCAAAGAAATGAGAGAAACTGAGATTCGAGGAATGCACGGAGGTAGCCTTTGTATATGTTCCACTAACAAACAAGAGCTCAAAGTGCAGCTTCTATCTTTCTTATACAAGCTTCGATTCGACCTCGAGAGTTGTCCGAAATGACACCAGTGAATAATGGGCGCTGAAAGGTCTTGTCGTTTCCTTCACTCTCGCAGATCGCGGAGCGCCAGATGCGCAAATTCCCGTGTCTCGGTTGAGTTGCAGCTCCTCACAGCTGTGCTCCTCATTTAGGGATGCGGCTATGCAACTCGGAGTATACAGCCACGGAACCGGCGACCACGACAACCTTCTCCTTCAAAGTAGCGTATTTGACTTGACTGACTTCCGTATCGTTGACCCGAAGGGTTCACGCTTCTCATCGTGTCACTCGTCTTTCGTAGACAACATTTACAACGGGAAGAGATGGACCAGTTATGACACCTACGTGAAGCCCGTACTAACGCACCCGGGACTGCGAATCTTCACGGGAGTTCAAGTAACCAAGGTGACGTCCTCTCAGAAGCTCGACGCGTACGCTTTTAACCTACAAAAGCACATTTGCGTCGTCTTTGCAAGGCCATTACAGTGTATATAACCCAAATACCGCATGCGGATTAATAAAATGCATCAATGAAATCAAGTACAAAAACCGCGGAACATCGTATGGGCCGGGGCTGGGGATCGGAATCTGGGTCTCTAACGCGCCTGACGGGTAATAAGGAGACCCGGGTCGGACCCCAGTCACAACGCACATTGCTTTTTCGTTGTTTTCTTCTTTTTTTATTTATTTGATAGAGTTTATTTATCTGCACACCAATTTGGATCCTTTTCTTTTTTTAAACATCTGTATACACATGTTACGACGACAGTTAAGTGTCGGTTGCTCGAATTTTCAGTGCCCACATTGTTGATGGATTCCGATTGTTGTCACACAAGTTTGCCTCTAGAATACGCTATATCGAAAACAAGATAATACTCATAGAACAGAGGGCCCCAACTCGTTTGGTCCACCAAGGAGCTTAGGGCGTCGCACTGCGGCGACGCCCGAATCTGTTTGGGGCACAGTGTTGCCAGATGGTCCCACCAAAACCGCCAAGCGGCTGGGAGGTATAGCCCCAAACATAGCCAAAGCCGTAAAACAAATATAGCCAAAATAGCCAAGACTAAAAACAATTATTTTTAAGCCTTTTATTGACAATTGTTTACACACATATAAAACACGTTACATTCTCTTTTTCAACCCTCATATGAGCTACATTTTGTGCACATTATGCCACTTGTGAATTTAGAAAAAAAAAGCTTTGGAAGGATGAAAATCCGTACAACACTGACCCTTCCTTCATAGGGACAGCTTTATTACATTACCTTTCCACAAAAGCGCCTCAGGGCGCATCCTTGTTGTCTTTGTGAGCGCCGCACAAGCATTTTCTGGCCGCAGTTGCGAGGGCTGCAGTACAAAGGGCTCTGGCGAGGGCGCACGAGCTCGACTGACCTAGCACGTGACGTGTGGACTGTGCTTTTCGCGAACATCTCAATAGGAAGTATTCACTGGAGGCCATAGCTGTGTGCGCGACTGCTGAGCGCGTGCTGATGGCGAGCTCCACAGTTCTTTTGTAACGTGTATTCCGCACCCTCAAGATTGCCGGTCTTAGCAGCCTATTAATGTGGGCTTGTTCAGAGCATGCGCTCTAGACATCACCCACAAATATGGCGCCCAGTGAATACTCCCTATAGCTCGAATAAAACCCGAGCATCCAGTTTGAATCAGGAGCGCATGAAAGTACACGCGCTGCCGTCACGCGAACTCAATGGACGCCTGTTTGTCACAAGCCAGGTCCTCTTCGACGGAGTCACTGCAGTGGGAGTCGAGATGGCGACTTCGGAGCATCAGACGCACCTCGTGACTGCTAGACGTGACGTCATCTTGTCTGCTGGCGCCATTGGTTCTCCTCACCTGCTCATGCTATCTGGCGTTGGGCCTAAAGACGAGCTCGCCCGGCTCTCGGTACGTGCTGGATTGACCTCTCGACCGGGTACAGCACTCGCCCAGTGATTTATACCCCCTCCTTAACACCCCGCCCAACTTTTTACACAAAGCGCAGAAATTTACTGTAAACCCCCCGTGGGTTCGTGTTGCACCAATTTCAGATCCCGGTCGTAAGCGAGGTCGAATGGGTCGGCAAAAACCTTCAGGACCAAGTGGCGGTGCCCATGTACTTCAACATGCGCGCTCCCATCAGCATCAACGAGTACAAAGTCAAGAGCGTACGCCAACTTTGGAACTATCTGTGGGGCGAAGGCAAGTTCAAAAGCGGACTGCAGAGAAATAAACAGGAAGCGTGAAGCGATAAAAAAAATAATAATAAAGAGGTGGGGGGGGGGGGGTATAGAGGTTGTCACTCAGAGTGGGAACATTTCGAGCAGGTCTTTTAGCATCCAGTGGAGTAGAGGCCACCCTCAGGACTGAAGGACCTGACCGGGACTCGGATGCACTCTTCATGCTCATTAATATCGGCTCCGTAAATGAAGACATCTTCCTGAAGGTATCGAATCAACATCGAGAGGTAAGTGAACATTTCACGAGGGTCACTCTCGTTTGGGCGTGGGTTGCTATACCATGTTTAACAACAAGAGGTTTTGCACATCTTATGAATTTAAAGCCTCACATCCAGGTTATGTGGATGATCGGCTATAAATACAAGCATCCTCCAATTTATGTGTCCCTGCTTACGAAAAAGGATTTCAGAGCCTCCTATCCAGATACGAAGAACACTTCCAAGGAAGGATTCATGATGCTCGTGTCGTGCCTTCACCCGAAGTCGGCGGGGCACGTGACTCTTAGCACCGACCGTGCAGCCGATCCGCCCAGAATCGATCCTAAGTACTTCACTCATCCGCACGACCTGGAATGTACCGTAAACGGTAAGCACTTTCATAGAAGTTGGACATATTGGTAGAGGCACTTCCTGCTGAGAAACCACCGAGCGAACGAGGTACCCTCTGTATCGTAGAAAATACTGGTGATGAATCGACACCGTTCAACCCGCACTCCGACTGGTGATAAATACTGGTGATGAATCGACACCACTCTAAAAAAACGTCTGTGAGTTGACTTTCGTGCAGAACACGGAGACAGCCAATCACGGCCAACAAGGTTCAAAATATGATTTTAAAATGCGTTGCGAACAATGGGCAGGTGAAACGTCATCGGTCCAATGGCATTTTCGAGGAGCTTCGTCCTTCGCTGGTGAATACGACGCGCAAGTTCGTCTGCTCTTTGCGCACCTCGTGACTTCTGTTTACCCGACATATGCGCCCACGTGTGAGTCGCTTTTCCACGAACTCAACCGAGGACAGCGAGCGCTGCCTCATCACCTTCTCTGCGTGTTTTCTGTGTTGCCGTTGGATTGGCGTGCTTCTCGTTGCGTTCCGATGCGCTTAAGATGCATTTTGGAACGTTCGCTTGCCGTATATATGTTGCCCGTGATTGTCTGACTTGGGGTTCAGCAGGAAACGGAACTTTTCTTTAGAGTCATAGCCTCCTATATACTGACAAAGTCTGGCAGATCGCCACGAGAAGCGGCCGCCGAAATGGAAACGGTGGAGCACCAGACAATGGATGAGACGAGAACCACGTGACTGGCGGCCCGCTGTGGCGAGACGCCGAAACACACTTCTCCCGAGCGAACAAGTGTGTTTCGGGTCCTCGCCGCTGCAAAATCTGTGTGCTGACGTCCAGGTTCCCCGAGAACAGCTCTCTGCTACCAGATCCTCGCGCTCCAAATCTGCGACCGGACATTCTGTGGCTCCGTCGTCGAACTGCCAGGCTCTATGAGTATAGAAGTAGGCTATGGTTGAGCTTAAGAAACGCGTGTCCCGAGCATCTTGTCAGCAGCCAATGAGATTGTGCCGATAAGAACAGAGAAGAACCAATCACGAAGCAAGACGCGTAATCCGACCACGCCATAGGTTCCTTAAGCTGTCAGGGAGATTCATGCATCATATCACAGGGCATTTTTCTTTCCTTTTTGAACGGACAACGCTGGTTCAGACATTTGCGTCGACTGTGTTCCGTTGCCTCGCGTCGCGCCCTGCCTTCCCCTATAGTAGCATCTCATCGTAAGCAGTCGGTGCTATTCAAAATGCAAACGTCCGAACCAGTCAGAGCGTTTGATGTAACCAGTGGCAATCATCCAACAAACTATGCCATCTTACCAGCGGACTTCGTTTTCTGGATACCAAAGTCACACGTGAGTTTACTTCGTACATGGTGAGCCGCGATTAAACCCCAGGGGGTACGCGACCAGCCGCTTGGTAAAACTTCCACAACAGGTGCGAGTCTCGTGTATCGTGAGGTCACTGTTTCGAGGAATATAACTTGTAGTATTTGAACGCACATCGTACATTGCCCAAGTTCCACAAGTGACGGGACTCAGTTGGGCAGCGGGTGGCTTATGCGGGCTAAGGAAGAGGACCTTATCTACTGCTTGATCGGGTTTAAACCCTGGGTGCCATCTTTCTCGGGCAATTGCTAAAGGAAATTGCTATTGGAGTATGGCAGTGTGAAATTTCTATCGTGCTTTGTTTGCCCCAAAAATGCATCCGAAACGTGTTTTCGGAGCACGCGTAGTCTGGATAAAACTAATTATGGTTGAACGGTGCTTTATATTCGCGCAGAGCATTCTGATCATCCAGCGAGGGTGCTCGCCATCAAAATGTTGTGATTCGACGCACAATATACTTGACTGGAGAGTGCACACTAAGCAATCAACATATAGAGCCATGATAAAAAAAAAAAACGTTCAGCCTTTCCACTTTCGTGAAGAAGGAAGACCAGCGGAGCTGTACTCGATACACTGTGTGCTTCTTCTTCGTCGTCGTCTGTTTTTCGCGCTGTTTCCTACGATGAATTCCCACCAACGCGCCCAACTATCCATTCTTCTATTATAGCTGGAAAGGTTGCCGCCATCTACGAGCGACGGCGGAAACCATACTGGTTGTGTGCTTGCCGCCGTCGCTTATAGATGGCGGTAGCTGTCCAGGTAGGTTTGTGCCGACATACACGGACACGATCCTGGGAAACCTAGCCCTTAACAGCTCCGCCGTTAAAAACAGTGCACAAAGGACAGGACAAGGAAGAGACACACAGAACACACAAGCCTGACTCGCAACATATATTTATGAGAGGAAGAAGAAAACGAAGTCCATATATAAAAAGGAAAAGAAAAGGACGAGGCAGCAATGCATTCACACCATGAATATTTAGAAAAAATATTAAGCAACTAAGAAAACTAAAAATCTATACGTGCACAGATGCAGGACAAATCACAGGTTCAGGCAACATTTGGTCGTTAAAAGGACTGGCTAGGAAGAGCACTTTCTAATCATACAGCGTTATCGATGGCTTGCTGATACAACACTTCCCTAATTCTGCTATATGGTACGCTTCCAGCATTTCTCTGGTGGTCCGATCTGGAAATTTTCCAAAAACTGTCGTTTGTTCAAACTTTGGTGTGCATCCGCAGGCCTGACAGTGCAGTGGAAGGTGTCCTCTATGAAGGGAATAGTATAGTGTTCTCGTAGGCGGTCGTTGACACACCGATCAGTCTGTCCTACATGCATTTTACCACACGTAAGGGGTAATTTATACACAACACATTCTGTGCATGGAACGAATTGTCGCTAATGCCGCTTCGTGCACCCGGCTTTTGAGCGCTTTTCTATTTTAGAGCGCACGTGCGAGGAAATTCTGGCCATCTTTTGGGGGGACTGAAAACACGATCTGACCATCATAGCGATTCGACACTTTTTTCAGATTATGGGACATCTTGTAGACGTATGGAACCGCCACCGGGCTACCCCTCCACACTTTTAAGCTGTTTCTCTCTCCCTCTTAACTGCAAAGGACTCCATTACATCAGTTAAAACCTGCTGTGGAATTAGGAAAATTTTCAGATCGGACCAACAGAGAAATCCTGAAAGCGTACCATATAGCAAAATTAAGGGAGATTTAGTCCCTTTTATACCCTCATGTGCGTAGATTTTTAGTTTTCTAGTTTATAATATTTTTTGTAAATATTCGTGGTGTGCATGCATTGTGCCTCGTACTTTTCTTTTTTATGTATGAACGTCGTTTTCTTCTTTCTCTCATAAATATCAGTTGCGAGTCAGCGCTTGTGGGTCTCTTCCTTGTCCTGTCCTTTGTGGGCTGTTTTTCATCGTGTCTCAATACCAACTAACCCAACTCACCACAATGCTCCAATATATAGAGCGAATAAAATGCATTATTTATAGGCGCCATAAATCGCAGCAGCACTGTTTCAGCAGCGCCTGTTTCAGATGGCGCTTTCCGAGTACTCGAACAATATAGGCACACGCCTTTCGTAATGCTGCACGCTGCTCGAGAAGATGGTGTGTTGAAATGCGACCGCTTTTGGCGCTATATTACAGCGGTAGCTGTTATAAGCTCTTCCTGCCACTGGAACTGACGTTCGTTGTTGGTGTTGTAGTTGGCAATGTAGAGTGTTCGTCACCCATTTTGCAAAAAGCCTTAGATAAAGGTCGCCCGCCACCTCCAGTGGGAATCGAACCTGGGTCCGCTGCGTGCGAAGCGGAGGCGATAAAGGGATACTGAACCAAACAATTTAGTCTCTATAATAAGTGGCGCACGGACTTTCCACGAGCGAGCAGCCACCGGTGTGCCCGAGCACACAGGACGAAAGTGATGCATAGTCCCTCATTACTTCTTTAAACAGTCCGGATGGCACACGCGTGTTGAAAAATGGAATTTTACGCGAAAAAACAAATTCTAGAATCTAGAGCAATATTGACGGCGAAAGATTTATTTGAAATGCTGCGCGAAAAGTCCATGACGTCACGGAATGATCATGCACTCTTTCCACCTCAAGAAGGTGGTCATACTCTCTCTTCACCTCAACGTGAAGGCGAAGCCGGTCCACCTCTCCTCCATGCGCCCGAAATGCCGAGAGAGAAAACAAGTGGAAAGGAGGTGACTACCGACTAAATCGTGTCTCGCGCCGTCAATATTGCTCTAAGAAAAAACAATTTTTTTCGCTTAAAATTAATTTTTTGATGCGCGTGTCCCAACCAGACTTTCTATTTTTTTTTTCTTCTTTTTAGTGGCCCTTTAAGATGACAGTGAATCGTATGGGCTTCGGGCCAAGGAGAATAAAGACAGGCTTTTCATCTCCACAAGTGAAAGCTATATGTGCTCGTTAGACCAATAAATCGCTTACCTTTTACACCAGACCCCACTGTGGAGAAGAAAAGCTTGTCTCAATTCTCCTTTTCCCCGGAGCCCATACATTTCAATTACATCTTAAGCGTGAATGGGGGAGTATGACGTCAATTTCGTTGCGTGTGCTCGCGTACACCGGCGGCTGCTGGCTCGTGGAAAGATCGTGCACCACTTATTATAGCCACTGAAATGTTTGGTTGAGCATCTCTCTAACGTACCCGTCTTTGATTTTTGTATGCTTCGTTTTAGCTTAAGTCCAGACGCAGCCGATGCTACAAGCGCGAGCTCCGGGCTTTCAGCGCCTCAGCCAAGCCCGCGCGCTCGTGCAATGCAAGCACTGTTCAGGACCACACGCTCGCGCTTGTAGCATCGGCTGTGTCTGGACTTAAGCTGAAACAAAGTATAGACCTTTCCAAAAAATAGCGTGTGCCGGTGCCATTTTGAGTGTTCGTGCGTATGGCGCGTGCTTTGCTCGCTTTCTGAAGCGATGGACACGCACGTGCTGGGCTGTGAAGATCGCACGCGGGACTGTGATTTTGTAAACAGTAAAAAGGTCTATACACCTTTCCAAAAAACGCTCCTAGGCCGCCGCCATGTTGCTGATGCTGATGCGGCTGGTGCGACTCGCGCGCCCTCTATCAGCTAGAAATTTTCTGCCACTCTCTTGGAGCTGTGAAGACCCGCTCAGCGCGGTTCTCTACCTGTGTTTTTGCGGTTTTGCATTCGACGTTTTCTCGCCCCTCTTGAAAGTATCCACTTAAATTTTTTTATGCGTGCTGCGTACCCTTTCTGTGTTATCTTCCATTGTGCGAAATAAGGCTGGTAAGTGCCTGCCATTCAAGCTTTTCTGCTTGACATTCACGGGAAACGAAGGAGGTGAAGGACGTCGAACGACCCTCGACGCGATTTTGCGAACATTGTTCTCCCCTCCCAGAGATAATCCGCGTAGAATCCTCAGTCATCTCCAAAAATAGTTGTCCGGGTTGGGGTGGGAAACGGGTCAGTCGCGTTCGTTCCTTTGACTTGGTGCTGTTGTGAAAAAAGGAAGCTCTCCACGAAACGTGCCCCAAAACGAAGTCATCTTGGATTCCGTCCGATCGTCAAGATGTGACTGTTGTCGACTGTGACTGTGTTATTTGAGATCTTTCTCAAATAAATTCTTTTCGGATAACGCTGCATCGTGTGGTACGTACAATATATTGTTCGAATGTTAACACTTTCTAAATTGTATGTCTGTGTCCTGTTCATCGCTAAACACGTTATTTGTGAGCGTGACAAATGCATGCCTTTCGGCTCTCTTCTGTTGCAATTTATTTTTGACAGCTAAGCGCTTTGTCGTTTGTCAATCGGCGAATCGCGCGGAGCCGTCAAAACTTATCGTAAAAAAACACAAAAACTAGAACTATACATTCAAGTCGCATTCGTTCTGTCGCGCGCGTACCCAACAAAAATAGTAAATAGATTTTTTTTTCTTCTTTCAAATGTGGTACAATGCTTTCTCAATGACCTCGGGAAAATGCATGCACCATGAAACACAAAATACAGCGGGAAAAGATGAGAATTTATCCGCCAGCAGTGTTTAAAACTGCGCCTACGCAGGCTGCGCCTATCGAAATCACAGCTCCACTCGGTTAGGGTTAGCAGGGACGCCGGTGAGAGCCTAGCCTCAAACCCAGTGACTGGGCTCGAAAACGGTTTGTTGCCCCTGGGGTCGAGTCTTTTTGGAAAGGTGTATAGTACCCGATGCTTACTGCACGTGCTCTCTGGAAAAAAAGAAATGGCAGATAAGAAAAGGCTAGAGGTACACCTAAGCACTTCTTATGAGTTGTGAATGCGAAAACATGCAAGCCGCTCGTCCGCTTCCTTTTTCGTCTGCTGCGTACTTTTCGTCGCCGGTCAGCGCGTGTGCTCCCCGGGCACGGTGACCTTGGATGCTGCGTGTTAACGGCGCGCTGATGGACACGGAGCGCCATGGGGTGAGCGGTCGTGGAAACTGACGAGCGCAGCGGCCATTGGGAGCCCCGTCGAGGCGCGCCATCCAATGGAACCGAAGGCAAAATCCATCAGCTTTACTTCGCTCCTTTGGGATCGGGGAAACTAGGTGCCGTTTCCGCGCTTCAAACTGATGACGTCAGCTCGCTCCATGGACAGTTTATGCTTTCGCATTAAAGAAGGCTCGAGGTACACCTAAGCACTTCTTATGAGTTATGAATGTGAAAGCATGCTTGTCGTTCTTCTGCGTCTGCCGTATTTGCGTCGGCCGATCGCGCGCTCTCCCAGCTCTCCTTGCCGCTCTGACCTTGGACGCTTCGTGTTATCGGCGCGCTCGCGGCGCGGACACGCAGCGCCATGGGGTGGCCGTCGTTGAAACTGACGCGCAGCGGCCAATGGGAGCCTCGTCGACGCGCGCCAGCCAATGGGACAGGAGCCGAAAGCCATCAGTTTTACTCCGCTCCTTTGAGATCGGGGAAACTATACTCGTTTTCACCTCAAGAATCACAGTAAAAAAAGTACGGCTTCTCGCGGAGCATTACTAATTTCCTTCTTTATGCTGAGAATTGAGATATATGTATGTGCCTTTCAGATTAGATATATGTTAGTTTATCAAGTTTTACAAGTTTCAAACGCCAAAATCATCGCTCCTGCGTCCGACGACCAAATTTTGTGAGAACTACTTCGCGCGGCGTAGGAACATGGAGCAAAACTTCCTTTTTTCTTGAGGTGAAAACGGGTATAGATGCCGTTTGGCTAGGCTTTTCGCGTGGTTTCATAGCTGGGAGCTGGCTTCACTTGGAGAAAGGATTTAAGGTGCCGTTTGGCGCTGCTTCAAAGCTGATGACCTCGGCTCGCTCCATGGGACAGTTAATGCTTTCGCATTCAAATGTCGTCGCAACACTGTGAATGCCAAGAGCTCATGCTGGGAGGCGCGCTTCCAGTCGCCCCGGAACAAAAAAAAAAAATAAAGCCCTTCGAACAGAGAGGAGCAACTCCGTCTCTGCGGCGGAGTTGTGTGGCGGCGTCGATCGGTACAAGCGGAAAGCGCGTGCCGAGCCAGCGCGCGAGAAATGGAATACAGAGTATTATCCAAAACTTCACGTTGTGTGGTTGCGTTTTCTTTGTCGTCCGCTGCAAGTCGGATGCTAATAATTTTTTCCGAGTGCTTTTGTTCACGCAGCTCACAGTGCGTGAACGCGACGCCGATGCCCAACGACCTCGCCTTGACTTGTCGCAGCTATCACTCTGACTGTATACCGTGGATGAACACAGGACTGCTCAATGTTTGTTTGGATTGCAACGCAGAACTTTAGCACGCGTCCGCGAGGCAAGAAGGGGCTTTCAGAAATATGCGGCTTTGCAGCGATGAAGACTGCGTCGCGGTTGGCGTCCACAGCACCCCTTGCCAAGCTGGGAGTCTCGCTGCACATGCCCAAGTACCGCCACTGCACAAGCTACGAGCCCTCCATGGAGAACACAGAGTACCTCCAGTGCTGGGCCCGGACGGCAGCCATGACGATCGGTCATCCAATGGGAACGGTGGCCATGGGAGACCTCTCGGATGATTCCTCAGTCGTCGATGCCGAGTTCAGGTGAATTCCTTGCTTCCAGTCAGGCCTGGGTTTGCTTACGGCCTAAGAAAAGAAACGGCGAAGGGTCTGCCTCCCGGACGGGGGGCATTTCTCGTCCTCAAAAGAAATCAAAGAGGAGAGGAGAAAAGATAGGGAAAAGAAGTAGCATCGAATGAGTTAGTGAAGTTAGGCGTGGTTATGTGTAGTCGTGCCGTTAGGTTTGGACATCACCGCGGCGGTCATGTGGATGTGGTGATTGAAACATTTTGTTTACCCATGTTTTTCCGTGGGTTTCTCATGAAACCACCATCAATCAATCAGTATTCGATAGTATCCAAAATGTTTGTGCAAGCTTCACCCCCCCCCCTCCCCAAATGGAGCATGTGGCTCCGATGCAAAATGCCGGCCCAACGATCTATGGCTGACGGATTTGAATCACGACCGAATCCCTGCTTATTGCGGCGAGCTACGAAGGCTTCGCGTTTCAAATCCCAAGGTAATCAAAATTAGTCACCAACTTTCCGCTGGATATGCCAGATACCTTACGTCGGTTTCGCAGGGACTCACACAACTGGCTCATTTTACGGAGCCTGTGACACACCAATTACTGGGAACTTTTAGCAAACCGTTACCGTGTTCCGTGTACAGCACAACCGGAACCGTTGAACCATGCTTTTAAAGCGCACGCCAGAGTGATAGCGTGACCGCGGGGCGCGCGCTTAAAAGCCTGCTTCAAAGGCTCCGGTATAGTGCGGTACGCGGAACACGGTAACAGTTTGCTCAAAGTTCCTACTGCCATCTGCAGATGAATCCTGGAGAATGACATCGTCCATATGTAAGTGTTCGATTAAAACAAAGAAAAATTGGTTTGCGCGGGAGGACAGAGAATGAGCCTATAGTGTCGTTTCGCCATCCGCGGGTTTCGACTCTCAACAGTCGACGCTCTGGAACATAAGCGTAACTTTTAGGGCGAGCCCTCCCTCTTTTTAACCAGGACAATAGATAGTTTTAGACTAGGGGGCCCTAACACCTTGGGTGCCCCGAGCAGCTTGGGTCATCACACGGCGACGCCCCAAGCTGCTCGTGGGACCCGAAGTGTTGATATTCTAAAAGTCCCCATTCTGTACCTTTCCAGAGTGAAAGGCACGCGGAACCTGAGGGTGGTGGACGCATCGGTGATACCTTCTCAACTGTCAAGCACTCCGCACGCCACGGTCCTCCTGCTCGCCGAGAAGGCTGCTCAAATAATTGGACGTGCGTAACACATACAGGGACCGAACAAAAACGGCACCGCCACAACCGAGGCGCCCGGTAGCCTTCTCAGGACTCCTCCCATATTCCCGAGTAAGAGCTAAGCAATGAGGTCAAGAAGTGTATACCTGTGTAATAAGAGCCTTGTTATTTCTTTCTTTCTGGAGAGCTCAACGCCCTCCGTTTTCAATCCACCTGAGCTTTATTCGGGCTAGCTTGATACAGGGCTGATAAATACACTTTGATAAATACACTCTACTCGTATTCCCCAAAAGAACCATAGTAAAAATATAAAAAACTGGCTCTTCGCGGAACATTACTTATTTTCCCTTTAATATGTTGAATTGAAATATATGTATGTGCATCTTAAATTATCTTTTATCTTATTTTATCAAGACGTACACGTTTCAAGCCCCAAAGGCATCATTTCTTCCTCCGGCAACTATATTTTGTAAGAACTACTTCGCGCAGCGCACGAAAAATGCGGAGAACTTTCTTTTTCTTGATGTGACAACGATCCCAGACCTTTTGTCAACATGTCCAACGGTCACCAGTGGGCATATGGTTGTGCGAGTTTTCGTGCACACGCACGCGTATACTTTGCATTGTAAGGGTTTGTTAGTACTGAAGTGGTTGTATTGTTATTGTTCGGAACCGCTTAGCCCGGTTTCTTATCTTACCAGTCGGTTCAACGCGCAGAACAATAACAAAGCATATGTACTAAAAAAAAAAAAAAAAGTCCGACTTCTCGCGGAGTTTTACTAATAACCCCCCTTTACGTGTAGAGTTAAGATATACGTAGGTGTAGTTTAGTTTACACACTAAGAAATGCCTGCGCGTCTACATGCCCGCAAAACACTCAAAGAACCAATCATTAAGATTTAGGAAATCAGCTCATCGAATGATGAGGCGGAACATTTGTTCAGACCTCAAAATTAGCATATTAGACAAAACCCCGAGAGAGACTGGGGTTTTGTCTAAAATGTTAAACCTTCACCAGCTTGTTTGTGCCCTAACTTTTTGTTCCTCAAAATTAAGTCTGCGCTGTTGCATTACGCAACGCTAATATGACGTTTTGCATTGCCTAGTGCCACAGCGCAGGCTTCATTTTAAGGACTCTAAACGGATGTTCTGCCTCATCATTCGCTGAGCTGATTTCGTAGATCGCAGAGATTGGCTCTTCGAGTGTTTTGCGGGTAAGTAGACGCGCAGGCCTTTCTTAGAGTGTAGATCTATGTTATCTTACCAAGACGGGCACGTTTTAAACTCCAGAAGCATCGCTTCTGCCTCGGACAACCAAATTGCGTAAGAACTATACATCACGCGGCGTATGAACAGTGCGCAAAGCTTGCTTTGTCAAAAGTGAAGAAACGAGCATAAAATTAAAAAAGAAAATGGTAGAATGAGGTAAAGCATTTCCTACTGCATATGTGGAAGTGTACCATCGGTTTAAATGAAATGCGAACAGTGAGGAACCTGGAGCCCACTACCGGCACATCTTCCAAGCTTGCAAGGTTGTGCTTGGTCAGGTTCAAACACACTGGCGTAGGACGCACAACCTCGCAGCGCCCTACTCAGATGTGTTTGAACCTCGCCAGCCACAACCCAAGCTTGGAAACTGCGCCGGTAGTGGGCTCCAAGTTCCCTCACTGTTCGCATTTCATTCGAACCCGATGGTACATACACTCTCTACCTAAAGGGAGGCATTCGAAACGGCAATTATTTAAATAACGAATGATCAAAACCCCGAAAATCAAATTGTTGAGAACTCAGAACGCCAAGAAATCTATACGCCGAAAACTCATTCTGCCGTAAAATCAATTGACTGAAACATAGCACCGATCGAAGAATGAAAATGGCCACATATGTCCTTCGACATGACTAAGAAGCATAGGGCTGGACAGTTGATCGATTTACCTTTCGGTTGATCGACTAACGCTTTAATCGCGACCAAATGTATTCTTACTGGTTAATCGCTTGGGTTCTGAGTTGGGAGAAGTCGGGTGAACGAAAGGAAGTAAGAAGGGCTGTTTTATTGCTGGCGCATTGCTTCGAAGAAGTAAAGATTGTTCATTTTAAAAATGTTCCCATGATTATTTATTTTTCTTGTTTTTTTTTTGGCGGCACAACATAAGGTTTCAAACAAAAGTCTGAGCATTTTTTCTCCTTATGACAGTAAAATATTCAAAAAAACAAACTGTGGAGTTTTTTTTTTTTTACTTTTTTATATATTGCCACGCACGTCTCCGAATAAGCGCGTACGTGGCCAGGGTTCACTTCCCGCTTCCAGCCAGAGCGGACGTGTCAATGAGGAGTTTTCGTAGATTGTTTTCGCTAGGTTTCGCTGTCCCGCAACGCTCTCCGCAACTCGCTATGATACCCGGAACACTACAGTCAAGGAAATCGGTGCGCAGGCGCAGTAGCGGTTTCTTCGTTGCGGAGGGCTTAGCGGAGGGGGCAAAAGCGGAGGGGCAAAAGCGGAGGGGCAAAAGCGATCTACGAGAACTCCCTATAGGGCGTATTCACTGGCCGCCATATTTGAGGTCACTGTTTAGAGCGCATGCTCAGAACGAGCTCACATTAATAGGCTGCCAAGACCGGTGATCTTGATGGTGCGGGGTGCACGTTGCAAAATAACTGTGGAAGCTAGCCATCAGCACGTGCTCAGCATTAGCGCGCACAGATATGGCCGCCAGTGAATACACCTTATTGGCTCGCTCCTCGTCCGCGGCGGCGGCCGTTCTCGGCCGTGGTGAAACCAATGTTTCTTTTTTGCCGAAAGACCACCGTCTACCACTTCCTGCGCTGCCGAGCGGAGAAGCTTCTAAGCTCAGTGTGATTCTTCACGCTGACCTCCAGGACGTCTGTGTCGGATCGAAGACTTCCGCCAGCCGTTACACTAGGTGGGCGTTTTGCCGAGCGTGGCTGGTCTGGGGGCCTTCCAGATGGGCCACGTCTGGCTACTCAAGCTTCACATGCCGGACGCGAAGGTCAAGCTTCTGGATGCCGGAAACCTAGATGTCAAGGGCAAGTACTGTCACCTCGTCGACCCGAACCAGAGAGGTGCGCATCAAGCTCCACTGGGTCACGTTCGACGTCCCGGTGGACACAGTGCGCCGCGCCTTCGAGCCCTCCGGCTCCGTAAAAGTCGTATTTATCGCCCACAGTGTGCGACGAAATGAAAGCGATAGCTGTAGCACGGTCGCGCAATGCGGGTGGAATGGTGTCACCACGTACCTGAGGACGGAAGTGCGACGTGGTTAATTATCATAGCTGTCATGGTTGGCGTCGTGGATGCCTATGACTGCCACCAGTGATCCTGGCACTGGGTAAGCGCGGTGGAAGTTTCTAAAACCAACCAACACGCGTAGCAACTGGATACTGCCAAAGGAGACTTCGCATAAAGCGAGTAATGTTTGAAAACAAGTCCTCGAAGCAGACGACACGATGATTCGTCCTTCGTTGCGCGGTTCTTGGCGGGACGCCAGGGCTCCCCTCTTCGCTTGTCTAGTATCCGTATAGGCTCTGCTCGCAGAGCCAGAGTATCGCGTTGCTTTCCTATCGCCGCCAACTCCGTATTTGTGGAAAAACGGTCACGTGCGCCAAGATGGATCCAACCTTCACGCGGGAAAGCGACCTTGCAGGCGCCGAGTTTCGGACGGAGGATTTTCCTCGCTTTGCGTTTGCCAAATATGCATCTTACATTAACCTCTAATGAACTGGAAGGCTCCTTGACTATTGAACATTATGTGTAACCACTGGGTACATTCTAAGAAATTCCTGCGCGTCTACTTACCCGCAGACCCCTCCCCCTTTCCCCTCGTTTTTCTGAAGGAACCCCTTTATTCGCAACGACTCTTCTATTCTCAATGCCCCCCCCCCCCCTAAAAATTTAGACTCCCCCTAATTTGAATCTCTGAGGAAACCCTTGACTCAAAGGCCAATCTCTGCGATCTAGAAAATCAGCTCAGCGAATGATGAAGCAGAACATCGGTTTAGACCTGAAAATGAAGTCTGCGCTGTGGTATTACACAATGCAAAGTGTCATGCTTGCATTGCGTAATGCCACAGCACAGACTTCAATTTGAGGTCTAAAGAGATGTTCCGCCTCATCATTCGCTGAGCTGATTTCGTAGATCGCAGAGATTGGGCTCTTCGAGTGTTTTGCGGGTAAGCAGACGCGCAGGCATTTCTTAGAGTGTGCGGTATAATCGCGTTGTTTTACAACGTGAGCGATGTTTTAACACATGTTTCCAGAGTCTGAGAAGCAGACGACACGGCGGACGATCGCGCTGCTCACGTCTGCGGCGCTCGCGGAGCGATACGGGACCGGCACATCCGGACACCTCCGACCAGACAAACGACGCGCAGCTAAGGCTTGCGAAAGGACGACGTTTTCGTCGGCTACTGCGTTCTACTGAAGGCATAGAAAGAAAGAGGATTCAACTGACGAGACGACGGCGAATGCGCGGCGTTTCGCCACACTATATATCTTCTCTGCTTCGCACGCCACAGCACGCCGCCTCAAAGCCACACCATCCGCGCCTCCTGGGTCTCCTGCAGAAGCGACGGTCGCTTCCCGCAGTGTGGCTTTGGACCCACCATGGCCGCCCTGGATGTTCCGCCATTGCGATACTCTGCTCCGCAAGCGGCGTGTTTACAGAGTCTTCACTCGCTTCGCGCGGCACGGGCGGCGGACGGGGAGTCCCGACTTCCCTCTCCACGCGGGAAGAAGGAAGAGAAAAAAGATTTTTCCATTTTTCGCGCGCGACGACAACAAGCGACGAGGACGAAATATCTGCAAAAAAAAAACGCCCATTAAAGGGCATCTCCGCCGTGAGTTTGGGGGTCACCGATTTCTATAAAATTTTCACCATGTATTTGGATGCCCTTCCTGATCATGTGTACAAAATATCTCGGAAAAATATTAATTTTCTTAGAAGAAAATGAATTTTGAAATTTACATGTACACACCCAAATCACTTGCTGCCGCCCTACTGGCAACACTGAGCAAGAGCGGCACACGGAGGCTGCCATGATGGCGCTGACGTTGTCATGACGTCACATGTTGGTCAGGGTGCTTGCTTTGTAGCTTGTTGGTGCTAGCGACTGTCTGCTTTTTGCTTATGTTATCGGTTTATACAGCTATGTAAAAGCGCGTAATGGCGACTGGAGGAAATTGGCGTTGTGACGTAGGGTCTCGCGCTACGGAAGCGTCGCTTGAATACACAGTCTATTAAAACCGTCTATTGTCAGACCCCAAGATATAACAAAAAGTGCCTCCAATTAAAAGGCATAACGTCGATCAGTTTTTCTTGGCGTGCTAGCAACAAAAGCTGCCTTACCATTCCGCTTCGGAAGCGGCATCTGGGTCCACATGGCGGCGGATCGCGAATGCAGCCGCCGCTGGCGGTTCCCTCGGAGGCGATGCCGGCGGATCGTATGAGAACGGGCTATCGTCATCGTCCTCAAAATCTAGCAGCATATCCTCATCGTTGCTCGATTCAGACGAGCCTTATGAGTCCATTTTTATCCGTGGCACGAACACAAAACAGTGAACTGCTGCCAGGCTGGCCAGGCTCAGACTGCACACGTGCGAGTGTTTATACCATATGTGACGTCACGTCAAGATGGCGGACCAGTCGAGTGGCAAGTTAGTTTCGGTATCGGTTTCAGCGTATTTTAACGATTATAAATTATGTAAACAGTTTTTTAATGATTTAACTGCTGCTATAGGCTAACATTTTAGTACCCTTTCCGAAAATATGTTTCGATAAAAACGCTCAAATTGACGGCGGAGCTGTCCCTTTAAGCTATCGCTTAAAAAAAATATCCGAGAACACCTATGCACTAGCTTTTATGAGTTGTGAATGCGAAAGCATGAATGTCGTTCTTCCGCTCCCTTAGTTCGTCTGCGGCGTACTGGCGTGGACGGCCACGTTTCGCTACTGCCGAGGTAGTGGCCGACTGGCCGAGCGCGCGCTCTCTTAAAGGGGCCCTGCAATCATAATTAAGCGTCTACCTTTTTTGCGGTTTCCACGTCTCTTGGGGTTTGGGAAAGCCAGCGGGCACGGAGAGAGTCACTAAATATCAGTGCGTCATATTTTAACCGGACGACGCGGAAACCTCCTCCACCGACGGGGGCGACCCGCGGTACCGAAAGCGCGCGTAATGTGACGTCTTAGGTCCTGGGCTTAGTACTGGTCAGAGCCGCTAAAAGCTTCTTTTTTAGTCGAAATACAAAATATAAGTGGCGCGAACCGTTTCAATTATCTATAAAAGTAGTTTTTGTTCAGTATTTGAGATCAGAAAAGAAACAAATGCAGTTTATAAAGTACGGAAACAAGAAATGATCCGTCGACATACCCGCCACCAATCGGTGGAAAAGGCGGCGCCTACTAGAAAGGAGTAGTGGGATCAGGCGCCGACACGGAAATGGCCCGGATGTACGCGGCGGAGCTGCGGCCGTAGGGACCGAAGGACCCGGCCGGCTCTGAGCGTTCCCAAGGCCTTCGGTGAGCAGCTTTGTCTTGCGGTTTGGCCGTTTCGCGGTATGGCAGCGCGAAGTGGCTCCCATTCTGAACTGATCTTTACCCCGTGTTTGCTGTCGTTTGTGGCCAATGAAGTGCCATGCCGAATTTGTGTTTGATCGCGCAGCAAATGCAATGAGAGCCGCTCTAGCTGCCCGCTACATACAGCCTATCCAGAACACGCTTTAGTGGCGCCCTCTCGCGCCGTCGACACGGAGTACGGCAGCCGTGAGCGCTCGCTCAGCTCACCATCCCTCGTCTAGTTCACGGCCACTCAAGCAACCAAGGACGTCATGAAGGAGGTTATTTTTTGCTTGTTTTTGTAATTTTAATTTGCCTATAACTTCTAAAATAAATCGAAATTCGAGAAAAGAAAAGTGTCATTAAGTTACTACGTTCAGTGCGCTCAGGTTTGGTGCAAATTAAAAATTAGTAAAAAAGCCATTGCAGGGCCCTTGAAGTGGCTGCCGGGCTCGGCCCGTGCAACCTCTCCGGAGTTTGCCCGTGCGGGCTCTGCTCCCTCTTACCGACGGCCGGGCCGATGTATGCGCTGCGCCGCCTAAGGTCCCTCTACACTGAAAGATAGCGACATCTTTTAAAAAGTGCAGCCAGCTCCTCCTCTCATTGGACGAATGTAGTCCACCATTCGGAGCTTCGCTGCGTGCGGATTTTGTTTTGGCTGTTTTTGGCTTTCGAGGCCCTGCGTCGGCATTTTCGCTCAATCCCCGCCGCGCCAGCCTTAGCGGATAGTTGGGTTTTCGCTCATTCTGCGCAGATTCTTTTACGCAGAATATTCCGATTCCGTTATGCCGCGCATATGGTGAAGGCTCCCAGCCGCCTCCTTACAGCAATGGGGATCAACAGACGTTTTTGCGCAACTATTACGACTCGTTGCGCACGCAAAGGACGGGTATCGTTAAAAGGGAAACTTTTTTTATTATCTAGACCACAGAAATCTCCGCTTAACATGAATTAACCGAAAACGTTACAAGTGGAGGCTCCTTACGTTCGATCGCGCCTCGGTCTGTGTGAACGTTCGTGTAGCGGGAGCCCGAGTCAAAGCTGCCCGCTCACGTCTGCAGCCTCTGTGGTTGGTCTATGTTAGCGGGCCCTGCAATCATAATTAAGCGTCTACCTTTTTTGCGGTTTCCACGTCTCTTGGGGTTCGGGCAAGCCAGCGGGCACGGAGAGAGTCACTAAATATCAGTGCGTCATATTTTAACCGGACGACGCGGAAACCTCCTCCACCGACGGGGCGACCTGCGGTACCGAAAGCGCGCGTAATGTGACGTCTTAGGTGTTGGGCTTACTACTGGTCAGAGCCGCTAAAAGCTTCTTTAGTCGAAATACAAAGTATAAGTGGCGCGAACCGTTTCAATTATTTATAAAAGTAGTTTTTGTTCAGTATTTGAGATCAGAAAAGAAACAAATGCAGTTTATAAAGTACGGAAACAAGAAATGATCCGTCGACATACCCGCCACCAATCGGTGGAAAAGGCGGCGCCTACTAGAAAGGAGTAGTGGGATCAGGCGCCGACACGGAAAGGTCCCGGATGTACGCGGCGGCGCTGCGGCCGTAGGGACCGAAGGACCCGGCCGGCTCTGAGCGTTCCCAAGGCCTTCGGTGAGCAGCTTTGTCTTGCGGTTTGGCCGCTTCGCGGTATGGCAGCGCAAGTTGGCTCCCATTCTGAGCTGATCTTTACCCCGTGTTTGCTGTCGTTTGTGGCCAATGAAGTGTCATGCCGAATTTGTGTTTAATCGCGCAGCAAATCCAATGAGAGCCGCTCTAGCTGCCTGCTACATACAGCCTATCCAGAACACGCTTTAGTGGCGCCCTCTCGCGCCGTCGACACGGAGTACGGCAGCCGTGAGCGCTCGCTCAGCTCACCACCACTCGTCTAGTTCACGGCCACCCAAGCAACCAAGGACGTCATGAAGGAGGTTATTTTTTGCTTGTTTTTGTAATATTAATTTGCCTATAACTTCTAAAATAAATCGAAATTCGAGAAAAAGAAAAGTGTCATTAAGTTACTACGTTCAGTGCGCTCAGGTTTGGTGCAAATTAAAAATTATTAAAAAGCCATTGCAGGGCCCCTTTAAGGTGAGACGAAGCACAGTCGCTTTGAGGAGAGTGCTTCAGTTGTGAAAGAAAAAACAGCAATTGCTTCGTGCTTACGTGTCACGTCTTGCCGCCCTTACGAAGTGACGAAAACCGAGCGTGTGATCTCCTTCTTGCATCTGGGGTACGCGTGCGGTAATACAAAAACACTGCCTTCAATTGTACCAAAGTCACTGTGCAACATACAAGAGTTCTGCTGCTGCACGTAGATGGCTGCCCTGCTCGCGCAGGAGCAGAAACAGAGCCTCGCTCCGGCAGAATAGTAGCGTAAACCGTGCTCGCATCGCGTGCCCATTTTTTGCCATAGTTCGCGTTTTCCAGACCGCCAAGTCGTTCTGCTGATATCTCGAAAGTCTCTGTAGTCAGGTTCGCGTTAAACTGTAGAACTCGCGACAGAAATGCAATCGCGAAACACGAAAACTAACGAAAACAACCTTCCGCCCCATTGCATTCAAGCGGGAGCGTCTGTTATTCGCGACTCCAGCGAAATCGACGCCGCGTAGCGGCGACGCCCAGAAGCTCAGAGAGGAGGTCGTTTCGACTCTGTCGTCTGCTATCGCTGCTTGGTTCTCGTATAGGCAGCATTGAAACAAACGTCGTTCCCAGTAATTATTTTTATTCTTCCGCCGTGTCATTCCTAAGCACTGACTAGAAGAAGGTTTCTACCTTCGAAAAATCGCTTTGCTTTCATATATAACACCGATTTTACGCTGCGGTGCAAGACATTTATGGTGGTCCGCGTGTTGAACGACGAAACGACCTCCTCTCGTCCGCCATTTTGCCTGACCAGCGCGCCTCTATAGTTCGCTGGAGTCGCGAATAGCTTGAAGCGATCCAGACGACGCCATCGTCGACGCGCTAGGGCGAGAAAAAAGAGCAGGAGGGAGGAGAAGTCGCCACCTTTCTTAGCGCCGCCATGAAGAGGGCTTCTCTGGTGGCGTCCTCAGAACTACGCCACGCGAGAGCCAATGACAGCCTCGTTCCTTGAAACTATGACGCGCCAGCCAATGGGAGCCTATCCATCAGATTTCTGCTGCAAACGACAGGCTTCGGCTCCATTGGGACGGGGAAGGTCCTGTCGGCACGGCTTCAAAAGCTGATGGCGTATCCGGTATGGGCGACGAAGAAATAATCCAACGTTTCAACCTGCAAATAGCAAAAAATAGTAGGCAACGAGAGTGTGACGGTTACGCTTATATCCTAAATGCCTTCTATTGGCGTGGCAAAGGAAAACAATGTTTTCGCCCATAGCTGGAAGTGACGTCAATTCAAGATGGCGGCGCACTTGCAGAAAAGGTCTCCATCTTGACATTGTCGTCACTTCCAGTATGGGCGAAAACATTGTTTTGCCGTAGCGACGCCAATACAAGGCATTTAGGACATAAACGTAACTGTCACACATTCTCGTTTTGCCTCCTCTACTTTTTACCATTTGCAGGTTGAAATGTTCTGATATTTTTTAATCGCCCATACCGGATATGCTTACTTGGGGTCGGGGCGAGAGGCGGAAAAGGCGCGAAACGAATTTTTGGTTGGCGCACGTGGAAGCGGCAACTAGCAGTGGGCTCTAAAAGTTACTTATTAATCTTCGTTTATTTTGTTGCACTTCTTTTTTGAACAACACATTTTGATGTTTGAGAAGCAACAAGTATACGAAAATCGTCACTTCCGTTTTGACTCACACGACTCGAGCGCAGTGGCGTCACAAGGGGGGGGGCGGGGGGGGCGGACCGCCCCGGGTGCAGGGCTCAGGGGGTGTCGCGGCGGGCCACGAGAGCGGGGGGGGGGGGGAGTGGCGGCGGGCCACGCGAGAGCGGGGGAGGGGGGGGGGGGGAGTCGCGGCGGGCCACGCGAGAGCGGGGGTGGGGGAGGGGGGGGGTGTCGCGGCGGGCTACCGCCCCGGGTGCCGCTGACCCTCGTGACGCCACCGCTCGAGCGGGAGCCGCCTCAGCGCTCTTTCCGCATGGCCGCAAGAGAAGGCCACTGGGGCCGCGCTAGAGCGCGGAAGAGAAGGCAACACGCGGGGGTTTACTGTCTTAGCAACGAGCTATTGATGCAAGCGTGTTCATTTGCTTAAATGCCAACTGTGCGCAATATTTGGGTTAGGAAGCTGATTTTCTTAGACTGGCAAATTATTGTTGCATAAAATCATTGATGTAAAATGCAAGAACAGGAACAGGAATTATCCCCGCCAGATGAATTACTTATGAAGAATACTTGTCAAAAATTACATGATACAGAATCATTGGAAACGGCATTACACGTCACAGTGCCAACACGTTTGACGTAGCAAACGCGTGTAATAACTACACTGTTGCCTGAAACTAACATAGCAGCGTATTAAAAAGCAATAACTGTAGTGGTAAGATATTCCTTTTTGGCCTAGAATTGTTGTTTGTGCTAGGAATTTATACGATGATTTTAATTTTTTCTGAAGGGTATTTTCCCTCTTTTTGCATTTCAAAGTTCGGAGATTTATTTTCCAATAAAAGGTTTGAGCTTGCACCGCAACATTAACAGGATAAAACTGCTTCTGTCCTTCGTCCCATGCCTGCAATAATGCGTGAAAAGTTTGATTAGCCAGTAATGTAGTAATAAAAACTGGGTTGTAGACAGTCTTGTACACGTTACTAAAAAAAAGTAATTGATTACAATTACTATTACTCTTGGCTAAAAAGTATTAGATTAGATTACTTGATTACTCGACAGCAAAAGTAATTGGACATTACTTTAAGAAGTAACCGTTACTTTTCCGATTACTTTATTACGTGAAGACTTAAATCTTTAGCGCTCATAACAATGAACTACTTCCAACCTGTATTTCACATTTTCACAAGTATTGAAGAATAAAAAAAGGGTTCCCTCTTCGTGGCCGTTGCACCTTCACAATGCGGACACAAGCATAGAATTCGTTTGATGAAGTTTAACGATTTAGGCGTTCGCCAGTTTGGAGGAGGGGGGGAGCGGAGAAAAATAGTAACAGTTACAAGTAATTTTTATTACTTCAAAAAGTAATCAGATTACTCTTGTGATTACTGCTTAATAAAAGTAATCAACTAATTACAAAATTACTCCAAAAGTAATTGATTACAAGTAATTTGATTACTTGTAATGCGTACGGTACAAGTCTGGTTTCGAGTCGTAAACCATGCAAGAGCATATCGGCTTTGCGTTCATTGTGTGAGCGGGCCGGGTTCGTGGGAGCACCATGCATCTTCACGGCGCTTTCTGGTGATGTCCGTCGAGGAGAGCGAGGGGTATTTGTGTTTTATTTTGGTTATGAGAGCGTGTTGCTGCTCTGCTCGCATGGTTTTATGACCGGCCGGAACATTCATTAAAAACAAAAATTCGCCGAACTCGATAAAGCCTACGATTCGCGTTACAGTTTACAGAACCGTTCGTGTGGAAGCGACTTGCTAAAACTCCACAATAAAGCGAACAGGCGCGCTCTTTTACGGCCCTCGACTGAAGGGTTGTTTCTCCTTCCACCGCAGCTCGATGTGGTGGCTGAGGCTCTTCCTGTACCCCTTTAACTCCTCTTGAGGACTCTTGAGGAGGTACCCCAGGCTTCTCAATATTGGCCGCCAGCTTTCTGCCTTTGATAACACCTCGGCGCACGCGCAGCCAAAGCACGGAGGCCTCAATGCTTGTATGGCCGTACTGCACTGGCTGAATTTCTCATCTACCAAGGACACACCAGACGCCCCGCTTTTCAAACACTACACTCCGCATGCGAGCGTTGTATTTAGTCTACAGGTAACTTAACATGAAAGTGTATTTTTAAATATGCTCACTGACGAACTGGTATTCCTATTTATTTGAAACCTTTACTCGTATAACAAACCAAGACTCCCAAATCACCTTTTTATAATAAGTACATCACCGTCACTTGAAACCATGAAGTTTAGTACTGATATATATATATATAAAAACGGGATCTGTTTTCTTTTCTTCTTTTTTGCGTTACATTCTTTATATACGAAGCTATTTTTAAGTTGGCTGCCATTGCAAACTGTCATGTCCCCCCCTCTCCAACCCGGACTCAGAATGAATTCACGCCCTGGTACATACATTAAAAACAAAAATTCGCCGAACTCAATAAAGCTCACGATTCGCGTTTCTTCAGTCAACGGCAGCCATTGTTGTGCAAACGCGCGAGCCACGTGTTACGAGCGTCTGCTCCGACGCCATTCGCTTTCAAGGGCCGCTCATTTCAGTGCTGAGCCGCCATTGGCTTGCAAGGTCCGCACGAGGCACTGGCGCCACTTGCAAGACGACCCGGAGCACATGAGGGCGTTAAGCGAAGCGTGCATTTTATCAAGGGGCCTTAGGTGAACAAGTTTACGCCTCTGCAAGTTCGTCTGCTCCATGCACGGCTCTATACTTCGTCTCACCTTATAACATGGACTATTGTAGCCGCGCGCTAAAAGCGCGCCGATAGTTGCTTTGGATGAAGCCTCGGCAGCTGCACGAGCGCTCGTTTAGCGAGCGCTCCAGTCAAGGCAGTCAAGGCTACCCACTCGCGCTTGCACAGCCCTCGCAGTTAGTCCATGCTATAGGTGAGACGAAGCATATGAGCTGGTTACCCGCCAAATGCACCCACGTGCATTTGTTTACCCCCGACCTCAACCAATGGCGGCGCTGCTGCCTCCTCATCGCCCGTTCCTCGCATGTTCCCTGTGTTGCCCTTTATTGGCGTGGCTCTTCTCGAATTCCTAAGCGCCAAAGGCGCATTTAGGAACACTTGCTTCCCATATAGTGATTTGTTCAGCACCTACTAGTCAAAGCTAGTCAAGCGCTCTCCTCCTTTCTTGGACAATGCTATAGAAAATAACATTTCGATCTTTCTTTAGCACTTGTATCATAAATTTAAGAAAGGTTTACGGCTTTTTAACTTAATTTTTTTTTATCGTCCCCTTAAATGCAAGTTTCGAATTGAAACTTGTCGAATTGAGAGGAAGCGGCTTAGCTCCTCTTCAATAGCAATAGCCACCGACTAATAAAAAGAAAAAAAAGTAACTAGGCTGTTTTGTCAATGTAAATTTTTGTATAGAGTTAATGATAATGTAGGTTGCGTTTTGAGAAACTGGTATTTTGAAAAATGACACCGGGCGAACACGCACGCACGAACCAACATGTAAAAAATGTAAAATTTTCATAACAGGTCTTTATTGTAGTTTTTTTTCTTTGTTTTTTGATGAACGAGATTTCAAAACGGAATTTCTTCCTCCTGACTAGCACGCTTGTGCAGAAGCCCACTGGCCACTTCTTCGAGCCGTGTTTTACGATGTTGCAGAGAACAGCCAGCGTCTCGGACTCTGTCAGGATCTTCCACGTAGCTGGACCTTCGACGAACTCCAGTGGAGACAACGTCAGGAATCGAAGCTCTGGCAGGAATGGCCTCATGGTCCACCGGAGGACGGCGGTGGAAGGTACTACGCCAGTCTCTGTTGGACAACGCGCAATCGCCCAAGCGTAGACACTCTTGATAACGTTGTATTCCCTGACGGACAGCCGAGGGTTCTTCAGTAATCAGAGGACGGTCTCCTTCGACGCGGCGATGAACGCCTTCGACTTCAGGACTTGAAGACCCTTGAGTTCCAGAAACCCGTTGATAAGGTCGTCGAAGTTTGGGAGGTTGCCGTTCTTTGCGGCGTATTCCAAGACGTCGCACACGTCGGTTGGCCGCATAAAAATTCTAATGAACATGTGGCATCTTTTCACGAGCTCTGGCTCCATGTACTTCTCGGCGGCTTTTCGCGTGTGCAGTGCTTCCATCACGCTGACAAAGGTGACCTCCTGGCTGTAGAGGTACCTGGAAGGAATGCGAATCGGAGTACGTGGTAAGAGGAGACGGAGGATGAATTGCCATATTACATTCGGGAGGTATCCAGAAGTGCTGGCGGGCAAGCACAGACATTGATGGAGTTAAGAAATGTTGATGTATACCTATAGACCAACGCGTTGTTTTACAAACAAGTCCGCGTTTGCCCACAACCGGTGTGTGGGCATTGCGCTTGCGCAGAAACCAGATTGGTGTGAAGGGAAGCGATTGCACATGCGCCGACAGCAGCGCCCCCACAGTGACGCGACGTCAGGGCCGCGTGTTTGCTGTGCAGCGCGGAAACTAACGCTTTTGAAAGGGCAACTCCGGGTAATATTACGGGTAATATTACCATATTAACAAAACAATGCAATTCTCTTCAGGGTCGCCTCAAAAGGCCCCATACTCCGTTTCACTTTACGTTGTACCGCAGCGAAGGCTAGGAGCTGCCCGGACACTGCCAGGTTATTTATGCTCGCCAAGGTTTGTATTTGTACATTACACATAAAAGTCCTGCTCCAAATTCGTTTTCTTTCCGGCCGAAAACCAGCGACCGAGAACTGGCCGGTATGAGTCACGCTCACTCTTCCCCGTGGTCATGTGCCGTTCTCTGTGGTTTGAACTTTGGACGCACACACCAAATATGATCAAAGTGGACGGTCATCGAAGGCAAACACTCCACATTAAAAATTTTCAAAAATATATATGCTACTAATTTATTTTAGTCAGTATCTTGTACAAGCCTGCGATCTGGTAACCCTTCCGTCACTTGAAATTTTTGTTGAGGCGGTCGCTTCTGCCAAGAGAAAGTGCTCGTAAGCACATCGGACCAAGTCAATATGCAACCACCCCTGTATGGCTCACAGATGTGGGCCGCAGTATTCTTTAAATAAAATAAATTCTCTGCGTACAGTTCTCAAGATGGCGTCGAATCGCGGAGTCATGGGCTGGACGGCTAAACGAAGCGGGCTAAGCGATGGCGGCGGACGACGGGTGTGGGACCTCTACTTCAGAACTCTTGATTCGCGGCACCGGCGAATCTGTAAAGCTTTCAAAGAAAAAAAATTTAAAGACGTTTACAATTCTCTGTAATGCGAAATTAGAGCGCAGCTCATGAGGAGGAGGAGGGGAGGGTATGCTCCTCCTCCGTACCCTCCCCTCCTCCTCCTTTCCACCTCCCGTTATATTTCCCCGCTAAATTTAGCAAAAATTTCTCTGCTAAATTCAGCGGGTTAAGTTCCCCCACTAAATCTAGCGGAGAAACTGAATTTGTTCATGGGTGACGTGACACGAAGTCATGTGACGTTATTTTCCCCGCTAGATTTAGCGGGAAAATTGGCATCACGTGACCTTAACACCTATTCAATTTCCCGCTAAATAAAGCGGGGCGGTTACGCCGACGGCGACTCCGCGAAACGCGGAAACGGGCACCTAACTAAGGGCTGCGCTCTAAAATCGTTTACCGATCAAAACAATTGGGGCTTATTCCGTACGACACGCCCGACCACCAAGCTGATTGGCACGAAGACGTCGCCGTGTCGTCGCTCCTTCTCCCGGCTGAAGACATCGCTCGTCTTACGAACGAGAATTGGTAACAGCTTGAAAAACGTGCAAACGTCGAAGTGCTTTGACTCGGTCTTTGTGCGACGTGCGAGTTTTTCGTCTGCTTCGCAGGGCCGAAAAAAAACGAAGGAAAAAAAAAGAAAACGCGGTCGGGCGTAGCCATTTTTGTAGGCGTTACCGAAAAAAGTAACGAAATAGGTTACTCGTCACTTGCAAATAAAAGGAACGCGTTAGCGACCTACCTTACCTGAAAATAAAAGGAACGCGTTACCGACAAAAAGTAACGCAGGTTACTCTTTCGCTACTTTCTAATTGCGAGCTAAAACGTTTACTGTTTCCGCAAATGCAAAGTTGTGTGTCACCAGAAGCTACCGCGAAAGCTCACCATCCCCACAAGACACGGAGGTGCGTCCATTTGCAAACGAGTTTGCAAAGAAATCTTCCTCTACTGCTGCGTTCGCTTTTGAGGAGGAAGCGGGCTTCTCATGATATATCAGTCATCAGAATAAAGTGTAATGAGGGGAGGAGGGCTTTGTGGAAGGAGTTTCTCCTGGTATTTTAACCTGCAACATACGACGAGAAACGGGGAGAGGGAGAAGCGAGCGTGCGGGCGGCGTCAGAACGCAGAGCTTCGGTTGGAGTGATTAGGGAGCTTAAACTCGGGTGCCTTTGTCTCCACTGCACTGCTCGAACGCATTCCAATGGGAAAGCCAAATACCGCGGACTGCTGCGTTCCGAGTTCTAACGCGTTCGATGAGTGCACCGAAAACAAACGCAGCTTGCTTTAGGTCAACCCATAGGCGTAAAGTTCTCAATTTCCCGAAAATGGGCCCGCCCACCCGCCGTTTGGGACGTCTTTTTCGAGAGACGTCCCAAACGCGTGGAATCCCCTGGATAACGTAGGAAAAGCCCGCTGACGGCATGATACCTACACAAATGTCTGCTCTTGTGGCCCTATAATTTAGCTGTCATTGCAGTTGGGATCAGTGAAGTCCGTGGTTCAAGCGCACTGGCCGTAATGAACTGTTTGAACGTTTGGGAAAACAAAATCGGGCTTATAAAGCGTATTATGTCGTCTACTTCCGTAGGCTGCAGGTCCTCTAGAGGTGCCACTGTCGTCATTCGCAACCACTTCCAAGGGCTTTCAAAGGAATTTCCAGCACTAGCCTTTATCGTATTTGCGAATACTACGTAGGGTCTTCGAACAGGACTGCGCGAATAGTTAGAAAAATTTATCCACTCACCTGCTCTGGTCACTTAGTGACCAGAGGTGGTGAGTGGACAAAATATTATTTATCCACTGGGCGGCAGCTATCGATATGTGCGGGCACCAGGGCGCACAGATGGGATTAATGTGGTGCACCCGGAGGTTCCGGAAGCGATGGTACTTGCTTTTTCGAAGAGCTCGGGAGAAGCGGGCCGGGGGGAGGGGGGGGGGGCGGCATTGTTCTTTGTAGTCGGCGCCTATGGGTCTACCCACTAATCACTCCAATCAGAGCTCGGCGTTTTGACGCCTCCGAGAGCTCCGATTCTCTCCTCCCCCTCGGTATCTCGGCGCCTATAGGATTCCGTGTTTTCAAAGTTTATTTCGTGCCAAATTAATTTTTTTTATATACTGTAGCGAAACGTTGATACATTTTAAGTTTTCCGAAATTCGGAGGTTCGTTTTGCTGCATTCCCAATTTCCTCAGATTAAAAAAAACAAAACAAAAAAAAACATTCGCATCTTTAGTGTTTTTGAAATTTGCAGACAACGGTTCCCTCAATAGATGTTCATCCTTCAAAATACATAGAAATGTTAACATGTTACCGGGCCACTCCATTATCGCTAAAGTAAAGATTCTAGAAATTGACTGGGCAAACAGTTCATCTTGATGGTAATATAGCAATGCTCACGGCTCAGCGAGGGCAGCAAAAGGACGCACAGACCGCAGAATTTTATCCTAAAAGTTGCGAACGGCCCCGGAAAGGCACTAAGGGTAAACAAATTTTCGGGTAGCCTATGACCTGGCACATGAGTATATACGTGTATAGATGATGCATTTGCGTAGATAAATATCTGTGAGGATTAAGATTATGATGGTCAGCATAAGAAGTATTATTGCTTACTTGAGGAGAGCAGAAAATCCATCCGGATGCAAGTCGGTGACGCGAACTTGGTCTTTTTCAAGCAGACTTTCGTAGAACATGGTCTCAAAGACTTCGTTCTGCATGGCGAGAACCATCTTGTGGGCCCTGAAGCTCTTGGGCGGGTCCGACTCAAGCCCCACCAGAAACTCAACGTCGGTGGGCTTGCCTTCCGTGAAGAAACGGAGGCTGTCTTTCTTTGGTGCTGCGAACTCGACTGGTTTCGCCATCTGAAACGACATTGTGCAGCCACGTACGAGTTAAAAAATTACACCATCTTCCCGAGGGGAACCATGGGGTGATGCGGAGCATCGCGGATCGTTATTAACGGTGTTATTAACGGTGTTAATAGGGAGTTTTCGTAGATCGTTTCCGCTGTCCCGCAACGCTGTCCGCAACCCGCTACGAGATCCGGGTTTCTACAGCCAAGGCTATCGGCGCGCAGGCGCGGTAGCGGCTTCTTCGTTGCGGAGGGCTTAGCGGAGCTTAGCGGAGGGGAGAACGCGGTCTACGAAAACTCCCTAATGAGGAATTGTAGTAGACCGTTTCCGCAGCTCGCTAAGCACCCGGATAGCGCTCCGTAATCCCCCACAAGACCTTGAACTATGCAGATAAGGCTGGCGGCGGGCATGCGCAGGTGCGGCGTTTTCTTCCGGGATACCCGGCGTAGCGGAGGAGTAAAACGGTCTACTACAATTCCCTATTAACGGTGTTAGTAACGTTGTTAGTAACGTTGTTAACTTGCGTGCTATTACGTTGTTAACTTGCGAATGGACGCCGCTTCTCGTTGCCGTATGTTCAGGGTCTGCCGCTCGCTTCAAGAGTTTGCGCTCAGCGTCGCGTGCCCTTCGCTGCGCAGCTTTGTCTTCAGTGGACGTAGCGTTGCTGTTAGTTTGTGGGGTGGTGCTGACGCTTGCTTGCGCCAACCGACTAACTGACGGGACTGTTGCTTCCATCACACTTCATCGGAAGAACGGAGTGAAGTGGAGTCAACAGCGCTGAACTCGTGGTACAACTTCTCGCTTGCCTTTATTTTTAATTGCTAATCTTTTCCTTCCTTTTTGCATTTCATTTTTCTTTTCTCGTTCTTCCGTCGCATCGGTTCTCCCCGCACCAGCCCCCGATAGCTCTCTTCTTTTAGATTTAGCATAAATTTTCTTCTGCTTATATTTACATCATTTCCAAATTATCCTCCTTAGAATTGGCAAGCATAGCTTCTCTTTGCTTAATTAATTTATTCCCTTCTTGACTGATTTCTTTTGGGCGGCCGGATTTGGGCTGCGGCAGACGCGAGCGGCCGAGAAACGCTAGGAGACGACAGCCGCAGAGTTGCGAGGAAAGCCCATACCACGGGAAAGCCCTGGCGTGGCGCTGCGACCCGCGCGCCCAAAACTATCCTCCTTTCACTCCTCCGGGGGAACGCGCGCTACCGCTGCTTATATTCACACTTGAAGGAGAGGAGACTATACCTGTTTTCACCTCAAGAACCATAGGAAAAAAAGTCCGGACTCTCGCGGATGATTACTAATTTTCACCTTTAGGTGGAGATTTAAGATATATTTATTAGCATTTTGAAGTGGATACACGTTATCTTATCAAGGAATACACGTTTCAAACGCCAAAAGCATCGCCTGTGCCTCCGACAGCCAAATCTGGATAGGAACTATTTCGCGCGGCGTAGGAACAATGCGCAAAACTTACTGTTTTCTTGAGGTGAAAACGGGTATAGAGGAGGAGAGTTGGGCATGCGCGCGCAGTGTGAGTCGAAGCGAACCACGCGAAAGTGCACGCAGCAGGTAGAGAGAGCGAGCGGAGAGAGTAACGCGCAGCTGTTGGAGAGAGGGAAGGAGGAGAGTTGCGCGTGCGTAGTGTGGGTGCGGACTACGACGCCGCGGGACATAGACCCGAGCAAGAGATGCTCCGCATCTAAAATGCGCTTTCAGCCCCTTCCACCAGCCAATGTTCGTCCGCAATGCGCAAATAATTCGCTGACGTGAGAGGGGATCGGTGGACAAGACAGGCTAAACGCAGACGAAGCACACCTTCATCCAAGCAGGCGCAGCAATCGAGGGATCCCCCATCGCGAGTCCTGGCCCGCGCAAACGTCTTTTTCTTCCACAAGCGTATACATGTCACGACCTACTCTGTGCTTACGACCCCTCCATCTGGAAACACTCCAGCACGCACCTCCCGGAAGGCCTAAAGTCCCTAGATACACTCTAAAAAATGCCCGTGCGTCCACTTTCCCGCACAACACTCGGAGAGTCAATCGTCGCAACTTACGGAGGCAGTTCAGCGAAGGACGATGCCGAAACATATGTTTAGACCAAAACACGCAGTCTGAGTTGTGACATAAGCAATGCTAAACGTTACGCTTGCATTGCTTAATGTCACAACTCAGACTGCGTTTTTTGGTCTAAACTATATGTTTCGGCATCGTCATTCGCTGAACTGCCTCCGTAAGTTACGATGATTAGCTCTCCGAATGTTGTGCGGGTAAGTAGACGCACGGGCTTTTCAGTGTGTATGTGGCGCTAAAACTCGGCCCTCAGCCGGGAGCGGGCTCTTCCACAGGGAGCGCTCAGATGACGTGGTCGTAAGTAGGGGTGTCGCGAACCGGCCGAGGTTCGAGTTCCACCAGGTTCAACTTTTCGAACTTTTATTGGAAATTTCGACGAACCTTGTATTGAGGTTCGACTCGTGTGCGCATGCGCGACATTTTCGCTAGTTGGCTTCGGATTGGACGGTGATGGCTAAGCAATGAATTAAGGGCACCGCTGATTGGTTATTTCAGTTAATACAGTACAAAAAGTAAGTTATTAACTTCTTCAATGATTAGAATTGGTTTCTTTTAATTGCAAGTGTTCATAAAATAAAATAACACTTTGCACAAGAAAAAAATTCTCTAAACATAGACAGGCTTGTATCAAGGCCTGGCCACAGTGTCCACAAAGTCGAACTGGTCGAATCTGGTGAAAAGTTTCGAAGGTTTGTCGAACCCCGAAAGTTGGACCTAAAAATCAGCTTCGACAAAAGTTCGCGACACCCTAGTCGTAAGTATAGAGTTGGTCGTGATACATGTCACGTAACATGCCATGGATAGTGCAGAATAGAGCTGCTGAAGTATATATAGCTCTCACCTGCTCTAACAAAGAAAAAAATAATAATTAGCGTAGCTTATTTAGTGACACTACTGCAGACCTTCCCTCCGTGTTCGCGGAGCGTTTCGATGCAGCGGCATGTACACTTACGCTTCGGTCCCACTTTGGGCGGTCCGCAAAAATCGGTTTCTCAAGGTATCGAGCTAAGATTTTCTAGAGAGGTGCAATTAAGCTGAGACTGCAGCGAGTGCCACAAGCACGAAAGCTCGAGGTCGCTGCTTTGAAGCTTTCTTCCGCAGAACGAGCGCTCGCGCTAGAAATGCGCGTCTCAAAGCCAGGAGCGCGGTCTAGCTCGCACTCCTAGTTGTGGCTGCAGTCCCAGCTTCAAAGGGCCAAAACATCAAAATTAACCAAGCTCGGATTACTCGTGGCTTGAAACGCTCATGGATTACCACCTAGTATACACACCAAGGTTCCCGATTAGAGAGCACTATTAATTAAACTATTGAATTCTTCAGTGTCAATCGTTTGCATCTGAAGACTAGACAACATTGGCACAATTCTGACGCAACCAGCCGATAGGAGTCACATAATGGTGTTTGAAACCACGTGACCAAGGTTACTACGATCACCTAGTTGAGCGCTCTGTAATTCTTGTTCAGCTCTGTTGACCGCGTGTTGACGGCGTGGTTCCACAGTTCTACACTGTAGTTCTTCTGCAACGTGCATTCCGCACCATCAAGATTGCCGCTCTTATCAGCCGTATTAATATGAGCTCGTTCTGAGCATGCGCTTTAAACATCGCCCTCAAATGTGGAGTGCGGTGAATGCCCCTTATTGAAATAGAGTACTGTCAATCGTCAACACGCACCATTGGAGACGTTGCAGCGAAGCGTTCTCAGGAGCGTCATCACCCATCTCATCGTCGTCCTCCGCGGCGCTCTCCCCGCCGTCACTGGAGCTGATCGCCAGCGAATCAAAGTCAAAATGACCAGCTTCAAACAGCTCTTGGTAATAATCGCTGACATCGCTGTCAGGCACGCCGGAATCTTCGAAAACAGAAGACTCGGGCGAACCGAGCGGCGACATCATTGGCCCGACCAGGTGGGAAATCGACACGGTGGGGAAATGGGAAAACGAAGCCGGCGAAGCAGCCGAAAACCGAGAGGGCCGAGAGCACCAAGTTTGGGAGAGCGTTAAGTAAATGGGTGGAGTGCGCCGCCCCGCCGGTACAGTGTACCGCCGGGACACTGTGAAATAATGAAATACATGAAGAGATGAGGCAGATTACGTCACCATGCATGAGCTGCCTTCTTCAGTGGGTGGTCTCAGGGTCCTACAATTGAATCTACTTTATCCATGACACTATTGCGTTCCTGGCCCAACAAATTCGGTGCACGTTGTCACGGAGCAAGGTGAAGAGAGGTGTTAAATAATGAACTGAAAAGAAAGGTTTAATCGGCGAACGTGTGTCAAACATAATGAAGGACGAGCGTCGAGACAGCAGAAAAGCGGGCGGCGATTTGGCGGCGAAGCAGGAAGCGAGAGCGAGACTGCCCTTACAAAAATTCTGTCGTTAATTTCTAAAACATAAAAATTCGGAAATTGTATTTAATTTTTTAAACATTTTGAGGCTTTTTAGACTTTATTTAACATACTTACTTAGCTCCTAGTTAAAATTGGCCACTTAGTTTTTTTTAGAATTCCTTCTTAGATAAATTTTGTTGAATTCCTTTTTGAAGGAACCGGAGATTAACGTAAAAAAGTACATTCGAATTCTTTTTTCAATATATATATTTTGGATCTTGTTAGGAAATAGTGTCCCTTCGGTACATATATCCCACAAATAAACACTAGAACTAGGGTGCCTACATGTCTGTCTGTCTGAGGGTGAAGACATCCATTGTTGCCCTGAATGTGCCAGCGCGTGACGCTCTCGCACACTCGGTGCGTGACTTGGGCGGTCAAATGGCGTCTATGCACTAGCCAAAGCTAGGCGCTCGAGCGTAGTGACACCAGATTGCGCGCGCTTCAAAATGCATAAAAAAACGATTGGGCAGAAAAATGGCTGAGATGTCACCACTCAAGCAAAAGCGCGCGTGTGTATGAAGGCACTCTAACTGGAACCAAACACAAACGCCATGCGCGAGTGTGTCAGCAAGACGCGACTATGTTATGATGGCTGCACTATCCACGTGGCTCTGTAACGTTCGATTTTGCGCGTGCCACGTTCGAATCTGTCGCGCATCTTTCACTCTAAAGAGGTGTCATGGGGGTACACCCATGGGCCTCCTGCGCTGAAGCTTTGAACAAACTGCAGCGCCCTCGTTTTGATAGTACAAGATCACCTGATCGAGCCTCGCGCTACTTATGGCACGTTGGTCGAGCTTTTTTAACTCCGCCTGGTGCTGAAGAGCGAGAAAACACTCTTGGACGCCAAATATCGGCCAGACTCAACGCCGGAAGACAATCAAAAGTGCCAAATTCATGACACCACCGCTGGGGTACGCGTCCATTATTACTGGGCGGTGACGTCGAAACACCTGTGTCGCGAGGCTTTCAATTTTCTTTTTCTTTGTCATGTCTGCCTGGAACGCGTGAAACGGCATCTCATGGCTCGCGCTCTTATACTGCGTTTCAGCTTGGGTCCAGACGCAGCCGATGCTACAAGCACGACGCATGTGGCCCTGAACAGTGCCTCCTACTGCACGACGCGCGTGCTTGGCAGGGACGCTGGAAGCCCGGAGCTTGCGCTTGTAGCATCGGCCACGTCTGGACCCGCTGAAACGAAGTATAGCGTCTTAGCTTGACGGCGTTCGGATTTTTGTTGTTTCTTTATATTTTCATCGTGATCTCGCGTCTCCGCAGCAGGCAGGCACGCCTCGCATGCCTGAGAGTTTGAGACGGGGAATCGGTGGCCGAGTAGCGCAAGCGCACACCCAGCTCGACGCGTGGAGCAAAGCCGCGCTGCAGAACTCAGGGATCCTGGGTTCGAGCCCCACCCCTGCCCGTTTCGATCCCTGGATGAGCATCGTACCGGCGTGCGGTCGTGTATCACTGCGTGGTGCACGTTAAAGACCCCAGGCTAGCGGTTGTACCGCACTGGCTAAATTGCTCATCTACAGCGAGTGACTCGTCGCAACTTTAAATGGCTGACCAACTACACGCTGTATAAATATCCCAACAACCCAATTTTTAGAGTTTGAGACGCTCGAAGTTTGTACTACCCAAAACAAGGCCTAACAGTCCTTTTCCGCAGCACCCCCTGGGCAACGCAGGAGGCCTATACACTTTTTTGTTTAGCCTCGCACCCAGCCACGTTGTCGCCATATCCGGTATGCGTTCCGAAAAAAAGTAAGAGATTACAACCCTGAAGAAGTAAAAAAGTGTAGAAGGGGTCAAAACAAGAATGAATGACGGATGCAATTAAAATGTTAACACGTTCTACTGTCGAGGCGAGCAAGAAAACGATGTTTTCACGCATACCGGAAGTTCCAAAATTGAAGATGGCGGCGGCCCACGTGAGAAAAAGTGTATAGGGGGTGTAAGCGCTGCGCATATACTACACCCTTTATGGGGGAACACGTACACACCCCAAATATGGGAGTACGTGTACACACCGTTGGTGTGGTGCACATGTACACCTTTTCTACAGAAATCTCACACGAAGGGAACACAAGTGCACCCCATTCAATGGTCTACGGCTACACCTCTTTCTACACCCAATGAAATGAAAGGGAACACAGATGCACCCCGCTCAATAGTGCACCATTACTCCCCTCTTTCTACGCCTACTGCTCTCAAGGAGTACAGGAGCACCCCGTTCAATAGTGTACTGTTGCACCTCTTTCTACAACCACTGAATTCGAAGAGAACACAGATGCACACGATTCAAAAGTGCATGGTCACACCACTTTACGCACCCGCTTCACCAGCTAACTTCATAAACCTATTTAAGACATCTAGAAACCCTTAAAAACGTATGCGCCCCGGTGATACAAAAAGGCAGGCAAAGGGACACACGGATTGTTTTCAAATCGTCATAACAGTTTATTAGGCAGCTTATTCCGTAAGCAAGTACAAACTTGCAGGCGCTGCCGTGATATGTGAAGAGGTCGAAGAACCCTGTTACACAAGCTGGAGAAGATTACTAAGCAAACAAGAAACGGAAGTGATGTCTTAGGCAGTGTTCGAGTATTCTCCAAGCAGCCGGCAGGAATTATTTCCACGAAATTCCACCAGCAATCGCCATTCATTCCTACTGAACGAAGCCTTCATCGACAGCTGTAGTATACCGCGAAGTAGGCGGTAGCACGGGGGGACAGGTTGGTAATATTTTCGTAACGAGCCGCCGCAGACTGGTCGCCACGAAGCGGCGTGAACAGGTGGGCTGAGTCGGTAAGCACGCATTTGAAGAGATACACGCGCGACAAAATGCTCCTACGGCTTGTGCATTTCGCGTAGCGAGTGACGATGCAACGTTAAGTGTCGATGCGACGTGTCTACAGAACGTGTATCAACGAAAACGTGTTTTCTGAAACGCTGGCAAGATTAAGAGAAAGGCCAGCATTCCACCTGCATAAATTATTAACGATTTTTTTATGGCGAACACTTTACCCTCCAAGTTAGAACTTCAACCAAGTAACGGTTGGGGGCGCTTTCTTGCCCATTTCAACGAAGTTGGGAGGCCTGATGTATTGCGTTCCCGTGAATCGCGCATGTTGGAGCAGCGTCCGCTTATGTTAGAGAGGCATTGTGTTTAATCGCATGCGCAGTACTTCGCCAAAAAGAAGGCGGCTTATTTGAGCAGTCATCATACCGATTTCGCAAGTCCTACGTGTCTCTACCGAATACAGCAACTCCGTTCATGCAGAAGAAGCGATGAAGGTAGCGCGCCCACATGATGACACGATTGATGGACATAAAAATAAAATGTTCTAATTAACCCATAATTGGGCGACCTGTCGGTCGCTCTGGGACCTGGACAACTAACATCGTATGTGAAAAGTCCATTCTAATTTTTACAAGCTTCATGGAGTTCATCGAGCGAATAAAATGTTCCAACAATGAGCTAGACCTACACGAGTTCCTGAATCCAACACAGCGCTTTTCGAATTTGCACTGTAGATAGTTCTGCGAACAGTGTATACTTACCATGTTGTTCTTGACACGAGACTGAGGCAGGAAAAGAGGAAAGTTTCAAAGTAGAAGAAAAATGAACAGTCGAGGACACGTCTCTAACACAGCTAAAGACAAGTTTATTTGGTCACCCTCTTATATACACTCCACGAACTTCACCACAGAACCGTCTCGCCCTTTTCGACCTCCAAAGCCAAAAGATAACAAAGGTCTCATCTCTTTCCACGACAATTGTCAAACGACCTTGAACAATCTTGACGTTTTCCACAAAGCAACACACTCTAGTTCCACCTCCCAGAAGACAATTGACCGAACCGTCGCGTACATAGCACACCCTCCCCTCTACTCTCCGGCCCACAATCCCAAAGCATCCTGGCAACAAAAGATTCCAATCCCATCCGAAGACACAAAGGAGGAAACCACTTACACCCTTTCACATTCAACAACCACTTTACAAAACTCTTAAATCCGCAAGAATGTCTTTGCACTGCTGCTAAGCTGTAACGACACCTGACTAATGCAGTTGCCCATTGATTTCATTCTTATTGTTTCCTTAACAACCCTTTTGATGTCGTTTAATTCCCTGTGTATTATCTCTGTTTCGGACCAGCATGGTATACAATTATTACATTCTTGAACATGTTTCGCTATTTCCGAATTAGCCACGTTGTTTTTTACATTTCTTTTGTGTTCAGTCAATCTGTCATTTATACACCTTGACGTCTGCCCCACATACTTAAAGCCACATTCCAGGGGGATTTCATATACCACTCCATTATCACAGGGAATAGACTTTTCTCGATGCGTTTTTGTGCATTCCTTTACACTTTTGTGGAAGGGTGTGAGCTTACTCAACTTGTAATCCGAACTAAAAACCAGATCCACACCGAACTTTTTGGCACAAGCCTTTAAGTTGTGAGAAATTTTGTGATAAAAGGGAATTACACTAGTTCTATTTTTTGGCCTTTGCTTTGGTTCTCCTTTACAGTCGTCTGCGAATTTTACGGATAACTGCTTCCTTACGAATTCATCCTCATAGCCATCACCGTTTAGCCTTCTCCACTGTCTTTCTACTGATTCAGCCAAGAAATGTGTACATGATCTCTCCATTGCATTTGTGATTAAAGACTTTACAATACCCGCTTTCACTGTTTTTGAATGGCAACTCTTTTTCGATAGCAGCGGTTTTGCGTTATCTTTTCCATATTCCCAACATAGCCCTTTTTCATTGTGAATCATAAGTTCTAAAACTGTAGTTTACCATTCATGGGTAAGCTACAGATACGGATAAATCCGGCAGATTCGCGGTGCTTTCAAAATCGTCATTTCAAACAAAAACAGGTGATGCGATGGAATCTTTGTTTCATGAATGGGGTGGAAACATCGGAAAGCTAAAGAAAAATATAGTTTCGATTTTGGAAGAGGACGAATTTGAGGATGTAGCGAAGACCATGTTGAATTTGTCGAAGTCAGCTTTGAGCGTAAAATTCTTCATTAAGGATCATAAACCGGAGATGCCACTTAGAGTGGTGATCAATGAGAATGGGACTTGGCAGAAGGTAGTCTCCGTGTTTCTTCAAAAAGGTTTAAACCATGCAATTCTAGATAAGTCTTTGTCACTGAGAAATTCGAGTGAGTTGATCACGATACTTGAAGGTCATCATGGAAAGGAAGGAGATATGTTGTCAATGGACATCAAGGATCTTTATTACTCATTAGAGAGGAGTCGGATGTTGGAAAGGGTAAAAGGGGTGCTTGAAATGAATTTGGTACGGTTCCAATCGCGGTCAGGCATTTCGGTGGACAGTTTGCTTGCCATTCTTGATTACTACTTACAGTCAACGATAGTAGAGTATGAAGGAAAAAAGTATTTACAGAAAGAGGGAGTATGCATTGGGTCGAGTGTAGCACCGGCATTAGCGGAAATTTACCTAAATTCTTTGGATTGTATTGTATCTGATAGGTTGCAGGAGTTGACGTCGGAGTCCTGTTTTGTGAAAAGATATGTCGACGACATTTTGATCTGTTCTTTTCGGGAGGGATTATCTGACAATCTGGAAGAATTGATCAGATCGGCAGCCCCGGAACTGAGGTTTACGGTCGAACGACCCATGAATGGTAAACTGCAGTTTTTAGAACTTATGATTCACAATGAAAAAGGGCTATGTTGGGAATATGGAAAAGATAACGCAAAACCGCTGCTATCGAAAAAGAGTTGCCATTCAAAAACAGTGAAAGCGGGTATTGTAAAGTCTTTAATCACAAATGCAATGGAGAGATCATGTACACATTTCTTGGCTGACTCAGTAGAAAGACAGTGGAGAAGGCTAAACGGTGCTGGCTATGAGGATGAATTCGTAAGGAAGCAGTTATCCGTAAAATTCGCAGACGACTGTAAAGGAGAACCAAAGCAAAGGCCAAAAAATAGAACTAGTGTAATTCCCTTTTATCACAAAATTTCTCACAACTTAAAGGCCTGTGCCAAAAAGTTCGGTGTGGATCTGGTTTTTAGTTCGGATTACAAGTTGAGTAAGCTCCCACCCTTCCACAAAAGTGTAAAGGAATGCACAAAAACGCATCGAGAAAAGTCTATTCCCTGTGATAATGGAGTGGTATATGAAATCCCCCTGGAATGTGGCTTTAAGTATGTGGGGCAGACGTCAAGGTGTATAAATGACAGATTGACTGAACACAAAAGAAATGTAAAAAACAACGTGGCTAATTCGGAAATAGCGAAACATGTTCAAGAATGTAATAATTGTATACCATGCTGGTCCGAAACAGAGATAATACACAGGGAATTAAACGACATCAAAAGGGTTGTTAAGGAAACAATAAGAATGAAATCAATGGGCAACTGCATTAGTCAGGTGTCGTTACAGCTTAGCAGCAGTGCAAAGACATTCTTGCGGATTTAAGAGTTTTGTAAAGTGGTGGTTGAATGTGAAAGGGTGTAAGTGGTTTCCTCCTTTGTGTCTTCGGATGGGATTGGAATCTTTTGTTGCCAGGATGCTTTGGGATTGTGGGCCGGAGAGTAGAGGGGAGGGTGTGATATGTACGCGACGGTTCGGTCAATTGTCTTCTGGGAGGTGGAACTAGAGTGTGTTGCTTTGTGGAAAACGTCAAGATTGTTCAAGGTCGTTTGACAATTGTCGTGGAAAGAGATGAGACCTTTGTTGTCTTTTGGCTTTGGAGGTCGAAAAGGGCGAGACGGTTCTGTGGTGAAGTTCGTGGAGTGCAGACTTGTACGTAATCCGTTACAAGTAACGAAATTACTTGTAATCCCTTACATTTATCGGTAATTTAGTAACGGAATAATTACATATTTTCTAGAGTAATTTTAATGTAATTCCCTTACATTTTTTACGTAACGGATTCCTTGTAATTCGTTACATTTTTTTCCGAACCAGCCCCCCCCCCCCCCCCCCCTTTCTAAAGAGAAGGTCGTTTTCATTTTGGTAAAGTTGAGCGCAGTGACACTCCAAAGGGAGGCTTGGCACTTTTCAGTTCCGCAAAGCTTTTTTTTTTGCAACACCAAGCCCCTGAATCGTTTTTTTTAGACCCTAACAACAATGTAAAAAATCCGAATAAATATTTCTACAAAAAAAAAAAACGGTGGGGGAAGTTATATCTGCTTTTTTTAGTGTCTGTTTTTTTCTTTGCGATCGAAGGCGGGGAGAGCAGGACACAAAGTGATTGTGTGCCTCTTCGAGAAGCTCGAGGCGGTAAGTGCACAGACAAGAATTAACAATGTCCTTCTCGGTTATAGTGACTACGACCATTTTCGTAATGTCACAACAGGAGACAACGCTCCGTCTACCCTAAAATCCGCTAAAAGAGATGTGATAATATGTGAAGGTGTTATTGACACAAGCATCCTCGTTGGTCGATGCACACTTATCATCTTCTCTTAGAAAACAGGACGTATTTTTTTCTGCTTCATTCACCTTATTTGACCCTTTTTTAAAAGCTACTTACTTTTTTTGTAGTCCAACTTCTAGGGTTGGCCCACTTTATTCGGGAATTCCAGCCAGGTTATCTGCATCTCAGTTACCATGTTTGTGAGTCAGCTTTTTTGCGAGCACTTCGAAAATGATAATATAGTCTTCTTTTTTCTTCTTCCTGTTTTTACCCCAGCAGGACGCATCTTATTTCAAGCAGATATTTTTACAAATAAAACATAATGGTGGCTGACGTAGACTTAAAATTCTGGGCTTGAGGAAAGAGTTAAACTCATGAGTGGGGCCATAGCGTCGCTTAGTTCTCTGCCTTTCGCTGCCCGTGGCATCAGCGGACATCTATCTGAATAATACCGGAGTAAACTGCAGTCAGTCCGTGCTCCGTGCGTTTTTGAACAGAACCAAGAAAGGTACACGTGGAAAACGTGCGTTTACATTTCCTTGTTTTAACAAACGTTCCAATTCGTTGTCATAAGTGTCCCGTTTTTTTTTCTTGATTACTAATATTTAAATATTGGAAACTTTTTCTTATTCACCAACCGAGGCTCAACCTGTTCAGAACCAAAGGAAGAAGAATATCGAGCCAAACCTTATTTATTATCAGCTTCCTGTTATCAACTCTACTAAAAGTCTCGAATACCAGGCAACGGCTGCAACGACGAAGCTTTGCTCTATCTTCGAGCTAAATAGTACTTCCGTTGCTTCGCTGAAAAAGCTCAATGCAGAGCATGAAACATTCATGAGGCACAATATGGCACTCCCATCCAGTGCTTCAGTTCAAAGGGTGTTCAGCGTAGCAGAGAACATATTGAGTAAGAAATAACGCAAAATGTCTGACGAGACTTTCGAGAGTCAGCTGTTGCTTAAAATACTCAAGGTCAATAAATTGTACACGTAGCAGCATTAAGAACTTGAATAACCTTATTCCCTTTGTTTCTTAATTGAGGAAAATAATGTTGAAAGTAACGCCACGAAAGTAACGGATTACTTTTTGGGGTAACGGTCACTTACTTTCATGGGAGAGTAATTGTAATCGTAATAAATTACAATTTAGCCTCGAGTAATTGTAATTGTAATTCCTTACTATTTTCCAGTAACGTGTACAAGTCTGCCAGCCTTTACACCCCCCCCCCTCACCCTAATTTGTCGCGTACGCAGACCTGCATACGCTACATGGCTCGTCATTTTCCTAATTTCCTCGTCCCATGGAAAAAGCATTGGCTTGAAGGATAGCCAGCCTAAAGAGGCCTCATACCGGACGTTTTCAACTTTTTCGTGCCGTCCACTTTATTTTCTTTACGTACCCCGTGAAGAACGATGCATGAATATCGGTATGGCTTGCCGAAGCTAAGGAGCGTCGTCTACCACTCAATTCCTCTGTCGCCAACCAAAAAAGACTTCCTGAAAGTAGCTTCACCCAAGTGATTACTCGGAGAGACTTGGAATCCCATCTGCACTGGGCCGTCGCTTCGTACCTGCCAGACAAAGGAACTCAAGGGCGCTGTTCATGTTCTGACCGAGGAAATCTCCCAAAGTCCTGAGACGCTCGGGCCGGCTGCGAGTTCCCAAGGGGCGGCTTTGATGTGTCTAGGTCATCCTGCTTATTTCAAGTCTCTATGGGGTCCTTGAAGGAACTTTGGTGACGGCGACTGTGTGTGCTCGGGAAAGGGTATAGGTCGGAGCCTGGCGGTTCGAGAACTGCCATGCTCACATCATTAGTGACCCTGGGGCACGGAGTCCGTTCGAGGGACTATCCCAGGAGGTTGGAGGAAAGCTGAAAGTGTTTTGTATTTGGGGGGGGGGGGAGTAAAACAGTGGAAGTGCTGTATTTTGACAGAGGGCTATCGAAACTGAAAGAAAGCTCTTCAAAAGGAAGGCGGACTACGACGCCACTCCAACAGTGCGGCACGCAAGATGTCCCAAACATCATCGGCTTTCTTCAAGCAGATGAAGAAAAGTGGCGCGGCTAAATCAGTCGCCCTGTACCTCTGCCAGGCGTATTCAGCAAAGAAGGGATAATCGTCACTACATCTACATGATCGCTGACGTGCTCCGGTTTTCCGCGGTGCAGGGGACTGCCTAAAGAGCAGATGATGAGTCACGAGAAGCGTGAGCGTGCTTATTTAGTATTGCGGAATGTAAACATGCCTGAATATTTTGCACGTGAAATGCTACATTAACCAGAGTTGTAGATAGGTTGTAAAATAATGAAATAAACTGAGCTGATTTCTATTAAAAACTCCCGAAGCGCCAAGTCATCGTCCCTGAATATTTGTTCTTTTAGTCGGATCGAAAGCCCATGCCTCCCCGAAAATGCCGTGCGCCTCCCCACTGCCCCCTCACTATGAAAAGCCTGGCGCCGTCCCTGCGTTATCTCCCGCAGTCCCGAGGGCTCCGCGTACTCTGTCTTGCGGGGCAGAGAAGCTGCCGTGCGCGGCAACGGATTTGGCGCCGAGACGCTTTTGTCGACGTCGGGCTGCCGCGAGCAGCATCAGCCAGCGGATCCAAGGGGGGACGCGAGCAGCCGCCCCCCCCAAACCAACGCCGACTCTCTTTCCCTTTCTCGAGGACAATTTGACACGGGTGACCCCCTGGCACGATGAAAGTAATGGGAAAATAGTATCCTTACAAATGTTTCGCCCTCCCCCGAAAAACGGAGTTCTGGATCCGCCCCTGGCATCAGCAGCGTGACAGCCCCTGTATAATGTTCGCTCTTCATTGTGAATATATTTATCGAAAACCTCCATCGAGTTCTCCGGCTCCTGAGTGTCGAGAACGGCAGATCCCCACACCACCCCTCGGCACTCCACGGTCACCCGGCCCCATCGAAACTCGAGGGAGACGACGGAGTCCAGGGAAAACAACCATCGTTCCTGGAAGCAAGAATCTGGTATACAGGCGAGTGGATTGGATGGTGTCTCTTGTAATGCCGCGCAGTCTATTACCCGCAAAACATCTGAAGAGCCAACTCTGCCATCTAGGAAATCAACTGAGCGAATGATGAAGCGGAACATCTGTTTAGACCTAAGAGTAGTCCGCGCTGTGGCATTGCGTAATGCCACAGCGCAGACTTCATTTTTTAGATCTAAACGGATGTTCCGCTTCGTCATTCGCTCAGTTGATTTCGTAGATCGCAGAGATTGGCTCTTCGAGTGTTTTGCGGTAAGTGAACGTGCAGACATTTTTTAGAGTTATAGTTATTGCACGAGGCGCGTAATAGACAAACGTTGCATATATTAGTCTGCGGGCATGTGCACATTCGCAGGTAGTATTCGACTGTTATAAAATGTGTATAAAGTTAACCAAGCTGCAGCGTGATTGACAAAACGATCAGTGATGCTAAAAATTACCGAAACGTCCTAGTTTTGCACGCGTTGTGGTGTCTTTTATTTGCCGAACTCGAGTGATGCCCATTCTCCGACTGCACGTCGTTCAGGATACTAAAAGTTTTAGCAGAGCGTATACGCTAAGGATTGCGAGCCTTGCCGGCGCGTGCCCAATCCATGCTCGAAGCGACGGCACGAGCTCCCGCTAGCAACGCAGTCCTTGCCTACGAAACTCATTTATTTACCGTATTTACATAGAGTAACAGCCGCACTGTTTATGAAAAAGACCCTTGCATCTACTTCTTCCCCCCCCGAACACATATACAACCAATCATCGCGTTGCAGCGTAAATAACATTGCGAATAACCAGATAGAGAACACGATTCTCCAAACAAATGCAATCTTCACAGATGGCATCTTCCCACGAAGACGTTATCTCTGTCCTGTAAACCGCTGGAATCACGCTGTCGATCGCGGTGATTGGCGATCCGTGCTCCGCGGAAAAGCGAACCCTCAGGCTTTCTTTCATAAACAGTGCGGCTATTACTCGAGTAAATACGCACACGCAGGGAGAGGTGCATTCTATGGTGTGTCTGTCTCATCAGCTTTTCATGCAATAAACGGTAAACGAAATATATTTTCGCAGTGCACGCCGATTTCCTAGTACTACAATGTTTTTTTGTTTTGTTTTTTTAATCGTTTGCGTTAGCGGAATTAGGGAAAGTTTGTCTTCACGCCCGAGCGATTCCAACTCTGCTCGCGCTATTATATTTACCGATCGAGACGTCTTCCCGTGCTTTATAACTTCAATATAGGTGCACAAACGCTAGTTTCTTCTCGTTAAAAAACAAAACTGTCTTCATATCTGAAAAAAAAATCTCTAGTCCGCCGTATGCAGTAACAAGTACGGCCCGGCAAGCAGGCAGCGCCTACGCGCGCCTTGATGGGCCTCGCTCAGACATGGCGGCTGCGGCGTGTCGCGGACGGAGGGCAAGGAGGATAGCCGTTGATGGAAAGGAGGAAAATGGATGTCAAGAAGGTAGTGGCAAATGCCCCTCACAAGGATTCATATATCCCTCCGCCACCTCCGCTTCTAATAGCGTCCCATCGTTTCCGTAACGTCGTGGCCAACGCAGGAGAGGGTTTTGCCTTCCGGTAAATATTTGCTTTATCTTCGACTTTTGACGTATCGTTGTGGAAGCCACGAGAGGGAGATTAAGTATTCCCCTCCTATGGAAACAAATACGACTTTGGGGGTTAGGCTCTAACCTCCGATGGATACAAAGGCCACTTTCAGGGGCTCGGTTCCCTCTCCGATGAGTACAAAGGTCGCTCTTCTTAAAAAGTGGGGTCGGAGACAAGTAGGTGTTTCCAGTGAACTATTCTTTCGACTGCGTATGGATCCGAAACGGGCGCATCACACTTGTGGGAGGAGCTTCTCCTACCTTCTTGACTGTTTTCACGATTTCTTGAGTGTGTTAGGGAGCTTGGGCGAATTCAGCAAGTGGTTATTAGTGCGCAAAGTACACTATTCACAGAATACTGACGCCATACAGATAGCCTCACACTCTGTGGGAGGCGGTAGGCGTTACACCGCTTGTCACATATACGACACCCAAAACTTCATTTGTATGTACAGCGCACCGAAGTTGTACCGACGCTACCAAATTTCACGAGCGGCTTGATAGCCGAGTTGTACAACCTCATTAAAACAGTCACGTGGCGTGTGACCGACAGCAAAGGAAGTTATCGGGGTTTTCCAGGCCCAACTGCAAAACCTGTGTGTTTTTTCCCTGTAGACTTTGATACGTAATTTTGCTGTTTAATATGTTATATCGCAACCGTCATCAACCATCTCGCAAACGTTGGGGTAGTCAGCTCGACGTCAGAGCGCTGTACGTCCAACGGAAGTTTTTGGGTGTCGTATATGTGACAAGGGGTGTAACGTCTACACCTCTTTTTTAGAGTGCAGGCTAAGGCTACAGTTTCTATTTCCTCAATGAATAGGACTTTAAATGCAAGGTTGTAGTGAAGTAACTCGTGAGAAGCATTTGGTATTTGGTAACATATTCAATTAACAAAGAAATCTTTTTATTTTAAATTCCCAGAAAAATGAAACCATATCAAATATGGTTTCATATTTTCAAAGTTCACATAAGCTACTATGTTGGTTCTTTTTACATTTCTGAGAAAATGAAAAATTCCTCATTTTGAAAAGACCTAGCTGGACAAAACAAACCGGAGCGCCTCTAGCGGACGCCACCGGCGCCGCGCATGCGCGATGGAGTGTGGGCAAAAGCTCGCTGTAGCCCGTAATCAAACCATTGGAATGCGATGTTGTCGGTGTGAGTCCCCGTGCTCTTTTTTCGCGTTGAAATAGTCGATTCTACGTCTTCCTGGCAATGTCTGACCTTTTCAGCCTCCGTCGCATGGGCGCTGCCATCTTGGAATCACGTGACGCGGCCGCCATAAGGTGGCTTCAACTCGTCGCTCCACGACCCCCTCCGCGCCTTGGCGAAGGCATTGCATTCGCGTTTTGCGTCGCTTTTCACCGTGTTTCTCGCCTTATTGTAAATCGCTGCCCGATGCTTACATTTACAACTTAATTGCATGCCATCATTATGTGTACGACCACATCTGCAGTTCATTTTGTAACAGATTTAGACTATTTTTACCGTCGGCGTACCGGATACCTGTGAGAAGGGAGGAGGTACATGGATCAGCGTCAGCCCTGGCGTGTATTGAGCCCAATTATTTATGACAACTGAAGTTTGCTCAGTGATAGTGGCGGAATATTCGAAATAAGTATAGTGCAATGTATATGTATATACTCGCGCATTTAGGGTGACCAAAATACTTAGGATATAAAGCTATCTGTGTTTCCTGAAAGCCTCCTGCCTTGCCTTCATAACAGATTTAAAAGAGTTGTTTTTGATTATCTAGGATATACTAAGATATATAGACCTTTTTCTGCAAGGGCGCCTCCATCTGAATTTACGTCATCTTCAGTATGAGGCGAAAACATTGTTTTGACCTTTGACATGCCAATAGAGGGCATTAAGGCGATAAAAGCGTAACCGTCACACTTTCATTTTGCCTCCCCTTTATTGTTTTACTATTTGCAGGTTGAAACGTTGGATTATTTTTTCGTCGCCCATACCGGATACGTCTATAAGGTGGCTGAGAACGAGAGTACACGATAAAGGTCTATAGGTAACGAACATCTAACTCTACATATTATCTGATGCTCGCGATAATAATAACGTTCACATCAGGCGATTTCTTTGTTCACGACATTACACCTAAATCTTTCAGACGTTCTTAATCGTGTTTGCAATATAACATTTGCTTGATTTGTTTATTTATAATTTAGAGAAACTGTACACCATGCTCGGTCCCATATCTGCAGTCATTAAAGGGTGTTGACATTTCTTTAATACAAAGTTTAATTTATTTAGTTTAGTAATTTCAACATAAAGACCCATGTGAAAAAAAATCTGTCAAAGGCAGCATGAGAGTGCCTAGGGCTCGCATTATGTGATGCCGAAAAGAAGCTATCTATATGAAAATCGCCCGAGTTCAGCGTTGTTGATTCTAGATCGAATCAGCTTCAATGGAGATCTGTCTACACAGGTTCATGAAGTCGTGCCTAGCATTCGACTTTAGCCAAACGTACGGGAGCTCACTTCTCTCGGGCCCTTTAATTTTATTTGGCAAAGTTATACGAAGACAAAATTTCAGACTTCAATTGATGGGCCTGTCACTTATCTCATGTGCCAAAAATGTCGTAATCAAATGTCAGTAAAACAAATAGTTTATTCTCTAACTCCAACGTTGTGAAATGCTGTTAATAAGTACTTTAGTAGGGTCAATAGCTAAAGGAATTTCCAACCGACGGACGGACTATCGAAATAGTTCTCGAGTACTTAAGTTTTTTTTTAAAGAAAATAACCTGAGACAATATCACTTATTTTTTAGAGTATCTGCGCTATTATAGGAGACATTTTGAGTCTCTAAAATTTAGAAAAAGTTGCTGTCCGCGAAAACCAAACAGTGAGCAGTGAACTAGCCACTTGATGTGTTTTTCGCGATTCAGGAGGTTTTTAATCAGGTTGTGGTACTGCATTTTTACTATACATCTACTCATTAGTATCTTCATTAGTTTATTTTTCTAGAAACTAGGGTCAGTGGGTACGGTCGTAGACGATGGAAATCCTCCTTGTGTATCAAAGTCGTTTCCCCGCCGAACGTGACCGAAATTAACGACGAACATGACCAGATGCATCGGAAAGTGTTCGTAAGAAAGTCCGCGAATATGACTCGAAACCACCTCGTGGTTCTCAAATTGGCTCAGTACCACAATTTTATTAGTTGTGTGCTATAACGGGCACATTTGTATTACGAATTTAGGCGAAACTGACATAACGCATAAACACAGCCGCGGGCGCACGGAAACCGAAACCAACAAACTTGAAGCCACCCAATGGCGGCGAGTGCGTCAGCGGCCTCTATCCGCCGGTCGGGTAACTACTGAGCGAAATTAACGAGGCTCGTTACACCGCAAAACGTCGCGCGAATGATGCGACATGCGGCGATTCATTTCGCGTGGACGCCGCAGAATGGACGCTAAAGGCTGATTCGCACGCTGAGATTCGGCTCGCTGTTTTCAGTCATGACGCCGCTGTGGCTGCAAAAGCGTGAACTGTAGCTGAGATGTCGACGTCGATACTGAAAATCGCAAGCAGAATCGGACCAAGTGAATCAGGCATAACAAGTCGGTGATGGCCACTGCAACAGTTATCAGCATACGTTTTTATCTACTGTTTACACCGAGCCTATTTATTCCAACCAAGCTTCAAACTTAAAAGTATTTTGAATTCTGCTCTTATTTCTTATCGCAATGATCGGACGTTTGGTCCACGGGCCGCTGTCGTTTGAACGAGCAGACGACAACAAGCAGAAACGTTTGAGAGCAGACGACAGTTCGAACGATCAGGCGGCCGTTCGAACTGAAGACGCAACTGAACGTAGTCGGCAGGTGGTCCGTATAACTTTGCGGTTTTCCGGGTTCATGTTGGAACAAAGCAAATAAATTTAACGACTACAAGTATCCGTGAATTCAACCCAAAGTGCTTCCCGCACAAGCAATCGTAGTACGACGGCGTCTGGTTTTTCTTTTTCATTCACGCCCTCGGACGAACCTAGCAGGCAGAAAACGAAAACTGACCTTCAAACCTTTCCCGACTCTTTTGGCACAGTCCTAGTCGCGGTGTTTTGACGAGAAGGCAGGTTTATGTCTGGTTTCTTCAAAAACAACGCAGGAATGCACGTCTCGCATGGTGACTTCCGCCCACAGCCCCAGACCGCAATGCAAGCATGACGCTTTGCATTGCGTAATGCCACACCGAAGACTTCATTTTTAGGTCTAAACGGATGTTCCGCCTCATCATTCGCTGAGCTGATTTCGTAGATCGCAGAGATTGGTTCTTTGACTATCTTGCGGCTGGAGTAGACGCGCAGGCATTTCTTAGAGTGCAATCTTAACAGTATTCGCAGTGTATTGATTGAATGGGAATGAAGTGTGCGCTTGTGTTTAAAAAGTTTTCTTTGCTCTCAAAATCCTTCTCGATCGGGGGTAACGCCGGATCAAATCGAGTAAATACCTCACGTGATCTGTTCGTCGTCTGCTTCCTGCGCCGACATGTCTGTCAAAGGTCGTTTGCTCCGTTGGCTTTGGTGGTAGTCGTTCTAACTAACAAAGAATGAGGTGCAGCCATTTATGTTTGGTTATTGCAATTTGCTGTTTTCAACGCAGGAATAGACCGATCTCAGCAGCCAGTTTGACTACGCCACCGCTGCAGGCATTGCATCGAGGGAAGTTTAGTCTTTTAGCACGTGCGGAAACCTCGGTGGAGCTCGGCGCGTGTGAGCACGAGACGTCACGAGCTCTCTCGTGCACCGCCGTCTGCCTCCTGCAGGTGAACCAAAGTCACCGTGACCAAAGTTATGGCGGTGTCACGCATGCGCCGAACTCTTAGTGAGATCGGATTGCACCACATCCAGACCGTGCACCTTCCCTCAGGAAGGTATGCTTGTTGTTATTATCAGAGTGCGACCGCAAACAGGAGCTTCTCCGCATCCTCGTCCTCGGCGTTGGATGTTCAAACGCAGTAGAGAATGTGGAAGTTTTTTAGTTTTTTTTCTCCCCAGAGTGTGTGTAATGAGAGGATAAAGCGCCGTTCACATAAATTCAACCGAGTAAGGCCGAGAGAGACCAGACCGGTTTCTAAGCCTCTTGCGACATCTTAGGACCGAATGCGCTGCAGCGGAGCTGGTCCTAAGACGTCGTAAGAGGCTTAAAATCGGTCTCGTCTCTCTCGGTCTTACTCGGTTGCATATGTGTGAACGGCGCTTTACACTTGTAAAGCAGTTAAGGTATCGAAGATTCCATGTATATGATCAGTCAACAAACAACCCCACCACATCTCCCTCCCCAAGAAATTGCGGATTAATATCCGCAATTTCGAAGTTCTCTCTGTGAGTTTGCAATCATATTCGCGTCAAAGCGAACGTTATTTACATATCACAGTTGAGAAAGCCCCATGCGCTCTGCCGCTACACAAATGTGGGAAGCAATAGGAGTTTTAGCGTGTTCCCTCTCCGCTAACCCCTCAGCTTCGGCGCTACCCGGAACTCTACCGCCAAGGCCATCAGCACGCAGGCGTAGTGGCGGTTTCTTCGTTGCGGAGGGGTAGTGTAGGGGAAACACGGTCTACTAAAACTTCCTAATATCCGCAAAACGTAATCAGTGCTAGTTACGATGCGTTGAACATATTCGTTTATGGCACCGATCGCGCTGGTTAATAAAAACAAAAATTTTGATGTCTAACTGAAAGGAGTAAGTAATTTTGATCTATACAGCCCAAAAGGAGCTGGTGGAGCCACCTCAGAAAACTCCGTGTTGTCATTGTTAAAAAAGCTTGGAAGCGGTTAACATTATCGTCTCTTCGCGTGGTTTCTTCGTGATCAAAAGAGATCGTCTGCTTTTTTCCGCCATCGCTGCTATGTTTTCTTTTTGCCGTAGCCCAAGACAAAGCCAATCCGCGCAGTATCCAGGTGATCATCCTGGCCGTTCCAAAATCGAGCACCGGATTGTTACTCGCGATGTCACGTGGTATCACCAGGAGACAGATTTCTCGGTACGATTTGGAACGTTTGGAACATAGCCATTTTGTGTGGCTGTAATCTGGCCAATCAGAGCACGCCACGGCAGACCTTTCTTCTCCCAAACCCCGCCAGTGACCAATGCGCCGTGTGCGCGTACACGATTGGCCCTCTCCTCCCCCCTTGACTACAACGGCCCTAGACACACATAACGGTTGTGCCAGTCGTGCTTTGAAAATACGCGTCCCGAAGTCGCCGGCTGAGGTTCCTCGTGGCACATCGTTCTCCAGCCTGCCACTGTCGGGAAAATGTAACAGACAGCTCCGCCAGCCCGGTAAGTATTCGGGGACAAGGGGCTCGTGTGCACGTTTGCCGCCTTTGTTTTCTGGACGCTGTAATAGCGTCCAGAATAAAGCGGAATACCAGCATTTATGCTGGTATTCCGCTTTTATTCTGGGTGACGGGTCTGGCAGGCGCACTTGCGTACGGGTTCGAACACCTCTGCCTAGCCTCGAACGCCGCTCAGGGTAACCTTCTCATGCTCGCGAAAACCAGACGTTCGCGCTTTCACCCTTTCTTCAAGTCGGGAGGGGTAGACGCCGCCAACAAGAGAGCAGTGCATTTCCGTTGCGTGCCCCTGATAGGACTGTTCTGCGATAGATGGGTTCACTCAGCTATGTACAGCCTCCAGATTTTTTGCCAATATCGTGCGAACGCCAACCGACCGGTAGATCAGCGTCTTATCGCGTCGTGAAACAGCAAGTGAGCGAGGCGAACGCCAGCCGACCGGTAGATCAGCGACTTATCGCGTCGTGAAACAGCAAGTCAGCGATGCTAGGCATGTGCCTTCTGCAACACGTGCATAGTCTCGCTGACCTATTCACGAAGAGCTTCTTAGGCTACGATCACTTAGCTAAGAAGTTCGTAAGAGGAGAAATCGGTATTCATGAACGCGTTTTGAAAGCCGCCCTGACATCCTCGATCATGCGCACCAGTGCGCACTGGGGCAGCCAGGTTCGCCCTATCGTCTTCGATCGAGTGCACCGGTGCGCACTGCTCGTCCTCGATCAACGGAGCGCCTGTATGATCTCTATGCGAAGCGCTCCCTCCCGGTGCGGCTTTTCGTTGCCCCAATGCGAACCAAGAAAATAGCCGGTGTGCCAAGGTGCAGTCCCATCAGGCATAGCGGCCAAGAGCGGGAATCGAGGAGATGGCGGGAGTAGCAGACGCGCTGTCTATCGAGATGGCGATCTTGCGAAAACGAAAGCGCCTCGCAGCTGCACTCGATGAATTCCTCGGCTCTTCCAAGAGCGAGACCGGCGAGACGACGAGCTTTTTATCATCACCGCGATTACCGGCGATTGCTGCGGTGGCAAGGGTGCCCTAAAGGTATGAACTTCGTGGAACGCGTCGCGAGGTGTTTCGATCTTGAACCAACAATGATGGGCAACATATACCTGTGGAATTGTCACCCGCTTCGTGACCCCATCGACAATCACGTCTACGATGTTAGTTTGTGTGGGACTGTCAAATGCGTTAGTAAAAAAAACAGGAGAAATTGACCGCAGACGGGCACCGCGCGCGAACCTACGCAAGAAAAAACCAACAAAACGCAAGGTGGTGGAGCCCGCCGCGGTCCACCGACGCGGCGCAATTTGTCCCCGATGTTGCACCGACTTCGCGCTGCACGACCGGGAGCGCTGTGCAAATGTACTGGTTTCAGGGTGATTCCGGTGCGAGTTGATCGAAGATGCTATAAGTGTCTACCTTTTTTGCGGTTTCCACATCTCTTGTGGTTCGGGCACGGTGGGTTCGGGCAACCCAGCGGGCATGGAGAGAGTAAAAGCGAGTTCGTTTCACGGCAATCGTGCCCACGCGTGCCCAATTGCAGTGTGGACCGGGTTCGTTTCGGCCGGCACTCCACGAGTGGTTCCACTCTCCGAGTTCGTTTCAAGTTCGTTTCAGCGCCGTCACCCCACGCGTGCATACACTCGCTGCACCGAGAAAATCGAGCGCGCGCCAAAATGCAATCTCGTCACTCCGCGAGGCATGACGGGAGCGGGAGCCATGGCGGGAGCAGACGAGCAAACGACGAGGGTTTGTCTGCTACGATGTGTCATTCGTACACCGGAACCTAAAGGAAAAAAGTAGATTTTCTGATAGAAATCGTGTCCGCGGGCAACGGAATCAAATGCTAGCTTGGAATGTGAGTGTCTGCTATTTCATGAAGGAAGCAATTGACAACCTGTGCTTTATTTGCAAGTTTTTAGTCGCTCTATTGCCGTAAAGGCACTGAAATATACCAGTGTGTAAAGGGATGCTCAGAACAAACATGTCAGCGGCCCCGAGATCTTTATCATCATCCGTGTGTGGGTGAAAAATTTAACATTTGTCGACAAAGATCCCCAAGCAGAAACCTGTGACTGCCCAATAAGCATGCGAGAAAGCTAAACACAGTGACTTTACCCCAGGCTTGGGCAGCGTCACCTACGTCATCATTCTTGCCCCGTCGTATTTTGTTTGAGAAAGCTCTGGTTCTCGACGCCCTCACCAAGGCTAAAATTTGATCCACCTGTAACTATGATCGAAACCGAAAGTCCTACGAAACGTTTTGCTGGATAGTTTTTAGCCGTACGCTTTCAATGGTTCATGCATAATACCATGCTCAAACGGATCAAGTTCCTGTGCGAACTGTATCATCAGTTTTCTCCAGTGTAAGCCCCAGCTGCTTTGTAGTCGGCTGGTTGCGGAAATTTATGCCAACTGTAAATATCTCTACGACAGCTGAGTTGCTTGAAGTCATCACAAATAAAAAGTACAGGTTGCAGCGGCCAACATTTATAGATAAACGCTGGTAGCGACTGCACTCTTGCCAGTGGCGTGCCAACTTGTTTTTGAGTGGGGGACTCCCACGAACTGTTAAAGCTCGACAGTGACGTTTTCCGTCGTGTCAGAATAAAAATGGCATAATAATAACAAAGTGTGCATACCGTGTTGCAAAGGTAATCCATACCAGTGTTGCGGAATGGGCACCCCTATTCCTAGCCGCCCGGTGGCTCCGAGGCGAGAGCGCTGGCCTTACGGATCCCCATGGGGCGGGTTCGAATCCCGGCCGAGGTGCCCGCAATCTGATGGAGGCTTATTGCGTGAGGAGGATCTTTTGACGTGCAACCGAAAGCTCGGTGTAACCGAGCTTTCGGTTGCACGTCAAAAGATCCCCAGGTGGTCCAAATTAATCCTCAGTCCTCCGCTGGGGCGTGCCAGATGCCCGTCGTTGGTTTGGCACATAAAACTCCCAAATTTGACATTTTGTTTTGGGCACCCCATTCCATTCCAATTCCAATTCCATTCCGGGGAATTAGAGCTTCCAACAATTCCACTCCTCTCAACTCCTCGGAATGAAAACATTGGGCCCGTTCCCACTTCTGAAATGGCTGAACTTCACCATTCCATTCCTTTAATTCCTAAATGTGAAAAAATGGCAACTGACATCCGCATTGGGTTACTGGAAAAAAGCAACATAAGGCTGCTGACGTTATCAAACGCGGAGACGACTGCAAAAGTATGCAAAAGCTTCCTCAAAGCAGTAATTCTACTAAGCCAAAGGGTGGTCGCACAAAGTGCTTTGTGGCACTTGGTGTTACTGCAGACATCGAACTCGCAATCAAGCGTAAAGGGCTTGCGAGTCGCAACAGTAGCAAAAAATTAAAAGCAGCCATTAATTACGCAAATGAACCGTATACCCTCCAAAGATACATGGTTAGCGTGTTGTTTGTTTTATAAGGCCTTAAAAATGTCTAATTCGTGCATGGCGCAAGAAAAAACTAACTTGCTCTCTGCTTTGAATAATTGCACAACAGCACCGCTAATGCGCTGTTAGAAGCGCCGCGGCATATGCCTGTTCCGAATCTCCACGCACTCCGGCAAGAACAAAAAAAAAACTGTTGACAAAATGCAATCGGTATACGGCAATAGCACAAGGGAATGTAGCAGCATATTATAGAACCTGCCTTAAAACGTAAACGTTTACGGTTGCTGACGACTCTTGCAGTTTCTTAGCATATTCAATTCAATTCTTTATTTGTATTCCACGCAAACACTATAGAAGATAGGCTAAGTTGAAAACGGAGTCAAACGAGTCATTTTTCCTGTTTGATTCGGGTTCAATTTTGTTCTGGTTCGGTTCTGGTTTAGTGATGATTTTTGAAATAACGGTTCGGTTAAAGGTTCCACAAGTGCAAACCAGTTTAAACCGGTTCTTAAAAAATGAAAGTCCACAGCTCCCAATCGTTAAAAAAGAAAATGTTAGTTAAACACGGCGTCATCGGCATTAACAAATATTAGGTCAACAGAAGCCGTGCTGCGGAGCGAGGACAGCAAGCAGTGATGTGATTGCTGCGCCAATTGCGCCAAACTGCGCCAAGGGGCTAACCCTGCTACATCCTGCTACATTTCGCCAAAATATGGGTAATCTGCGCCAAGCCTGCTCCAAAGGACCAATTTAGGTCGCCTTTCAAAACCGAAACTAAACTGAGTACTGTAATTGAGCAGGCGTGTGATATGTGGCGCAAGCGGCCACCTGACAAAGTACCGTGCATCAATTGTCCACCCGGTCTTGCATGGTTTTCCCGGCATCTCGCGTTTCGCGCTCTCGTCTTGTGGGTCTCGTCTCTCGTCTCTTCTTTTATATTTTCAGCGATAGACACGGATGTGTGCAGACGCTCCGACGCTAGCGTGCCGGGTACCAGCTATGCCGTCATGCTGTGAAACGAAACCATGTTTTTGCGCGGCAGGAGTTACTTTGTGAGCTGAAGCAACGGCCGTGGGAAAACTATATTTGGTCAGTGCCTTTCAGTGACCGTGGTCGCGCGACGTCGAATGTTGCCGTTCCCACATCACTGCAGATATGGTACTTTCTAAGATGAAACTAAGTACCACCGCATGTTCATCAACATTCCTGTTCTTGTTTAAATCATACGTTACTACAAAAATCCATCTTTAATTCAAAAACTGCTCTGTCAAAGTATTGTTTATCTAGATTCCTCTCGGTGGGCCTTCTTTCGAGAGGGACCTCGGTACGTGAAAAATCTGCTGTGAAAGAAAGTTGGTGAAGAGAAGTGAGCTAAAGCAAAGAAGGCAATGTCTGCACGCTGAACCCGCACAGCACGCTTGCTTGTCTCGAGTTCAGTCGTTGCACAAAGCGCTCCAAGAACGTTTTGAGGCTGGCTCGCAATGTCTTGCATCGATGCACTCAGGTTCTTTATTTTTTGTGTGTTTAGCTTGTACCTTGTTTGCCGGCCTGGCAAGCACGCGCCACTGGACTGTTTTTGTCGCATGCTCGAAAGTTACGTTTTGTGTACAATTTTGGGGATAAGGTAGCGATGGAGCTGAGGAGCATGGTTTCGGTTTCGATCGGACAGCCGTTGTCTGCGCTCGCGTGACGAAGCATGCCCAACAGCAAGTCTGCCGAAGTTGGCCTCACGTGCATGCGAACATGATTGCGTGACTGAGGCACCAGCTGGGACGCTTGCAACTCATTGTTTTACGTTTGCTTACTTTTGACGAAAATCTGGCACGTCGGGAACCAGTAAAACGGTGGCAAGCGGTTTTTCGAAATTGCTTGGCAATGCCTACAGCACTGTACACTTGTGGGATGTCTGAGCAGTAAAAACAGAAGCAGCGAGTTCCGTCACAACACGTCACATCAGAACACAACACAACACAAAGTGCCCTTTGTTTGTACAGCACTTAAAACAAATATTTTTATTTTCCTAAGAATATCTGCTCCAAAATCCACTTTTGCTGCTCCGAAACACTGTCTTGGCTGCTCCAAAAGCCGCTTTTGCTGCTCCAAAACACTGTTTTGGTTGCTCCAAAGGCCACATTTGCTGCTCCAAAACACTGTTTTGGTTGCTCCGAAACGTGCGCCAAAATGGCTTAGGCCAATCACATCACTGAAGCAAGACAAGTCTATGCCCAATTTCATTTTGTGATCTTGAATTTTTAACGCAAACACCATTCAATGAAAATTACGTGGTTATACAGGTGCTTGGAAACAGTACCAAAGTGAGTGTACTCACGTGTGAAGTCAATCAGCCAGCACGCAAAGTGACGCTGGATGGTAGCACTCGCAGACCACCCACAAAAAGAAATGTGGAAAATTTTTAAGACAGCAGGAGTTTAGTCTGCCAGAGTATGGCAACATTGTTACCCACTGTAGATGAGAAATTTATCCGGTGCAGTGCGACTGCTAGCGTGGGGTCTTCAACGGATATCACGCAGTACTGATACACGACCACACGCCAGTACGATGGTCATCCAGATCGAAACGGCACCCCACCGCACGCCCTGACAAAAGAGCCGCACCCGTTGAAAGACGATTAAAAAAAGAAGGAAAATACAACAGGCGTCTTGCTGTTTCTAGAAAACACACACACACACACACACAAAATTACTGCAAGCAGCGTCCAGAGCTCTGGGCGAGTGGCGTTCCGGTGACCAGTGTCGCAGTGTTCTGCTCGTCACGGGCTTCGCTCGGGTGGCTGGAGAGGTGGGCGTGTCGAGCGCGCCGGCTCTCCCCGTGCATCACCGGCGGCCGGTTTGGAAAATCACCGTTAGGGGCGCTCTCAGCGTGTATGCTAGGCGCGCGCAGCTGGCGCAAGGGATTGCCATGCGGCAAGGCGGGTAGCGATCGAGTTCACGCCCGCTTTCATCTGTTCTTCAGCGCTCGTGTGAATTTATTTCAACCATTCCTGCATGTCCGTCCGTCAGGTGGCACGCAGAGACTATGGACGTTGCCCCGTCAACCTCCGGCGTAAAGAAAAAGCAGCGAGCGAAGCACTGCTTCGTTCCAGCAGGCTACAGGTCTGCAAAGAAAAACACTACGTTCGCCGTCCCGAAGGACCCAGTCTTCTTCTCTCACTGGGACAGGAATATTCCGAGGGGAGACACGCATCTTCAGGAAAACTACGGGTGTCCGCACTTCACTGACGAGCGGTACATCGAGTCAGTACTTCTCTAAGTATCGCTCAGATCTGTTCGAATATCGCTGTATGAGTGGTGTTTGGGGTTCGTAGCGTCCTGCTGAACACGTCTGCGGCCAGTGTTGGGAAGTACTTTAAGTACATATGTACCTAAAGTACTACTAAAATTATGTTTAGGAAACTTCATACTTTACTTGAAGTACATTCTCTGAGTAATTCCCGACTTCAAAGTACATTCCCCAAATTTGGTTTTGTTAAATTTGTATCATGAAGTGATGCCTTGACAACTCCGAAGAAATACCGGGAGGGATATTCTACTCTCACCAGAAACGTGAGCAGACGACGTATCGCCCGTTCGTACTGGGAGCGGCTTTCTCCATGGCTTTTTGAACTCTTACTTCTCGGTCGGTCAGCGCAAGCGTGAGGGGTTTAAAATATTAGGAGAGAAAAATGAATCATAATGGCAAACGATTATCTGTAGCTGCATCATCGATGTCACCTCCATTGAGCCTTCTCTGCCGCTCTTGCTTTCTCTTTCTCGACAGCTGCCCTCTTGCGAGTCGTGCCGATGGCACGATCGCCGAGGATACTTAGTATATTTACAACTTCCTTTGTTCCTCGAGCTATTTCTACGGCCGAATGGCGACGCAGTTTATAGAGGCTCCCGCCGAAACCGGCCGTCAGCTTGACCACTAGCATAGTGGTTGTTGGTGCTCTGTCTACACTTCCACCCTACTGGTTTAATCTCAAGTCGTAACTTGCAAAAGTGACCTTTAGGGTGCCAAACTCAAACCTTCGGTTTCCGCCACCAGTCCCAAAACAACCGTGACAAGAGGAGTTCTTTGCGGCTTTTCTTTTGAGAAGAGAAATACCGCAATCAGTTTTATACTATGGTCTCTAGCTGACAAGATGAGAACTCTAGGGAGAAGGTTTCAGTTTTTCGCTATCTTCGATGGCATCCTGACTGTCACAAGCCTCAAGCGTGTGCTCGCAGCCAAAGCACGGCAAAAGTCGGGAGTGTGAGCTGGAGGCCAGGCGTCCTTGCTGCTTCTTACGCCTGCCAGTGGCTGTAGATCTTAATTTCTCCTAACCGCAGTGGTAATACGGAGGATGTTTTGGCGTCGGAAAAGCTGCATGAACAACAGGTCACATTTTGTCTGGGCATCTGCAATTGATATCTTTGTTCAATGTTATTCGTAGGAGATTAAGAAGCTGAAGGCGGTCCCACGGCCCCAACCATAATGCCGGTGGCAGCTGTGCTACTTCGCCTCTTGTTTGCGAAGTGCAAATGTCGCTACTTCTTGGGCGCTGCATGTCTACGTCGTTCCTCGCTCTCATTGCAAATAAATTGCCAATTCATCATTACTCTTTTAGTGGCAAAATATGATAAGCATGCTTTACAACTAACGCACAATAAGAAAAACAAAAAGTGCAAGTTTTGATATTTTCAAAGACATACCTCTGCGCATTCCAACTTTCTAGACTTGTAATGCATCCAAGACGCGTTCTTATTGCTCTCGTTAAAAGATGAAGGACTCGTCCAAGTTCCCTGCTAACACGTCGTTTTTCTGAATTAGCACATTCACATTTTTAAATATTTATTCAAAAAGAGCCTTTTTTATGCAATTTTGAAGTCACGTAACTCAGGTGTGCATCACCATATCGCAGCAACGACATTTAAGGGCATGCTCCTGGTCAATATGGGAACTCCGCATACAAAATATTGGAAGTGCAACGCACACCGTTTTTTTGTGAACACGGCTTGATTGTGATAAAATTTTAAGGAATTCCCTTAACGCTAGACTTCTTGGTTTTCTGCAGACAGCCGCTCTGGCATCTGATCTAATTTTTTTTAAATTGTATGCTAGAGGAACTGAGCTGGTTCACCCGAGCGTGATTTTTTTGTATTCATATTCAGATTTGTTTAAGATAGAGTTTAAATCATGGGACTATTTTGAAGCTCGAAGCTCTGTACGCATGAGAGCCGGTTTCAAAAAAGAGAGAGCTATTTAAATAACGATTCTTTAATTATAACTTTTTTTATCGTTTTAATTAAAATCACTGCATATGATTGTAGTTGTTTTAAAGCTTAACTACTAATTGTCCTAAATAATAAAAATAACCTATGTTGCAGCAGGCGATGCCGCGCGCTCGCGCCATCTTTTTGAAAGGTGGCTGAACGATGCGAGATTGAGAAGTTCAGGCAAAAGTGGCGCTGATTCCGATCCCTGGCCGCGGAGGAGTTCTTTTATCAAATATTTCTCGCGCTTCTTCCTCGTTCTTGCAGTTGAGTCAGTTAATCTTGCAAGAAAAAAAAAAAGAAAGTGAAACGAGAAGCCGCGTCACAAGGGTCGCGAGCAAGTTCCTCGAAAGCACCTAGTGCCCATGAATAAGTCTATCCAATGCTGCCCGCCATGTTCCGGCACCGCGAAAGGTGCAAGTATTCAACTCCATCTGATGATGACGACGAAGGGGAATTTCTTTCCCTTGCGCTCCAAGATTTTTAACAGGCAATGTTATTTTACCGGTTCCACCTTTCCAACCCGGCGCTGGTTCTGTTTTGGTCGCCATCGTGGAGAGATTTGAGATTTTCAATTTTCATGTTACTCTACTCATAGACAACTTACAGGAGAGCGTTATGTGCCGACCGCAGGTGGCTGGCGCGGAGAGCAAACAGCCAGTCGCCATGGACTACAAATCTGAGGCTCAGGAAAAGGGTCTAATAAACCCCATTTTCCAAGTGCTTTATCAAAAGCGTAGCACATGTGTGAAAACCCTCACTAAATCGTCTTTCTTTGGATTAGTTTTTATTATATTTATTCTAAATAAGAACGGTGTAAAACGATCAGCTTCCATGGTGTTGGTTGCTGATACAATGCTAACGAATCCAAGCTTCCACTTTGCGACTTTGCACCAACCCACGACCCTTGTCCTTTGCAACTAGTTGTAAGCGGCCAGGTCCGACTTGCTAGAAACAGCTGCCTCAGCTGAGACTGTGGGAGAAGAAGCAATGCCAGAGCCAGACGCCCGAGCTGAGCCAGGACCTGCCTGCCTCAAGACAGTCGCCATGCCTCAGCAGAGACGATGTTCCATGCTTCGTTTCCAGCTTGGGTCCAGGCGCAGGCGATGCTACAAGCGCGAGCTCCGGGCTTTCCGCGTCCCCGCCGGAGCACGCACGCTCGTGCAATGCAAGCACTGTTCAGGGCCACACGCTGCGCGCTCGTGGCATCAGCACGCGCCTGGACCCAAGCTGAAACGGCGCATAGCCAAGCCGGCCCAGGATCACAGGCTCGTAGAAGTTTCCTCGCGCTTCTCTCTTGTTTCGCGGAGTCCCCGCAATGAGTGATGCGAAATAAAATCAAGCGAGGATTGCTTCAGTGACTGCCACTGCCATGTTCAGCTGCATGACAGGGCCAGAGAGCGGGCTCCTTGCAGCGCGCTCACTCTCACAAGTGGCAATGGGACTTCCTTAGCCGCGTAGGGGTGCGACCACACAACCATGCTCCAACGCTGCCTGAGCCATCCTGAATACTGTTCCCCGACCACTGATATTAAAAATGTGTGCAATTAAAACTTGGTTAGAAATAACTGTAGTGGGCCAATTGAAATAATTTCTCGGCTTACAATAATACAATGCTTGTCTATACAAATTTGTTTCTTAAGGAGACGAAGAGAAAGACGTGGTTCCGCATAAGTGCCTGAAGGCAGCCGGCCTCACAACCTGTGGGTCTAATTACTCTATAAACTTATCCCAACCCAACCCCGGAGCAAAGAGGGCGACACGGTGAGGAGGGCGTGACTCAGAAGAGAAATTAAAGCGCTGTAGGATCGGTAGGGTTACAGCGACCCACATCCAAGCTGCCGCACGCGAGGGAACAACTATACCCCGTCGCAAGAGGCCGTGGGAGATCGCGCCTGTTCACTCTAGCCACGACCATTGCTCTTCAAACTGCTGAAGCGAGGCAAATGTCCACTCACACCAGGGACGTTTGCTTATGTTTTCCTACGTTGCGTTATAACTAGGTCTGGGCACTTGATCTAACCAACCTACCCGATGAATCAATTAGCGAGTTGTCATCGCGTCAATCTCTAACCGGTTGATCCAGTGAAATTTTGGCAAAAGGAAAAATTAAAAATTTAACGCGCTTTCACCGTGGGCGTGTGCGAGTACACACCTGCGCGAAAGCAAACTTTAGGTGAAATTGCCGGCCTAAAGTAAACTGTAGGGGCGAGATGTTGTTGCTCGAAAGAAGTGGGGAAGGTTATATGGGCCACCAACTGCTCCAACGTCGTGCGATTGTCCGTTTAGCGCAGCTGAACCTATGGGCCTGTTATTAAATTACGCAACCATCAAGGAGAGATGCAGGAAATGGTGTTCCACAGCGCGCGCGCGTGCTGGCGTCTGCGGCAGTACGCTGTCGCCCAACGTTGCAGACTGTCCTAAAGAAGAGGCCTAAAACAAATGGCATCTTGCACGCGTGTTCAGTGGCAACGCTTTAGTTTGGTTATTTGCTTCGAATCTTTTATACCGGGAATGCGATGCGGCGTGGCGGCCCGTGCAGCGCCAATCCCAGCGTTCTCCAATGCACGCGCGGGTAATGCTAGCATTAGGTCTATTGATTAATTATTCGATTGCAGGTGACGCCCATTCCTAGTTAGCGCTTAGTCCGCAGGGACATCTGTGCTTCATATGTCGCATGCAAATCTGCTCTTTGAACTGGATTCATTGCCTCATTCGAACCACGAATGTCCCGTAAACTTTCAACTTTGCACGGCGTTCACCGGCGCCAGCGAAGCCATAAATGAAGCCACGCGCACCGCGCCAGCAACGGAGTATACATCTTTCCACGCCAGCGTACTGCGGGCGCGTTCATTGCTGTCGTTTGTGCCATTTGCCCCGGCAAGGGCCGCTCGAGACACAGGTCTCGTGCACTGGCGCATTTTGACGCTACTTGCAAAAACAAAAAGCGCAAACACATCGAGGGGCTTCATGCCTCTGGTACCTCCGGCCACCGCGCAGGGCAGGTGCCTCTCGGGAGCGTCGCTCCACCACGCTCCGTTTCCAAGGAAGGGCCGCTCATCACCAGTGCCGGCGCATCCATTTGCTTCCAAGGGTCTCTCGAGACACGGGCCTCGCGCTCTGTTGTGTTTTACGCTGCGGGAAAAAACAAGCGCAAAACACATCCAGGGGCTTTGAGGCGAGTCTGGAAATCCCCTTGATAAAGGCGTTTTTATATTTTTGGTCAAATAGCGACAATCATTGGGGTGGAAACACACCGAGACGCGTGCCACGAGGCGGCTTCATTACGCCTCGCAAGCTGCCGTTCAATTCAGCGCTGCGCGCGCCATTACCTTCAAGGGCCGCACCAGACACGGGCCTGACTGATGCACTGGCGCATTTGGCGCTTCACTTGCAAGACAAGCGTAGAAACAGATTGAGGCGGGTCTTTAGCGGTGCGAACATAGCATTAGCTAGAATAAACAGATGTCCACCTGCTTCGAGTCGCGGATCGCGATCATGAAGAACAGATTAGGGAGCGGCTTGCACGCAGAAGCTGGCGCGAGAGGCACTCCGGCGCCTCGATCACGCCGTCGCAAAAATGCGTCCCAGAATTCGGCACGCTCGCGCCGTCGAATTGTGAACCAGCGATAATTGGCTCTTGAAAACGGCATCAAAAGTTTCAAATACAAATAATTTACATCGACATGCATTCAGATCACATTCGTTAACACTACTGTGCCAGCGTTACCCTGTAAAATTTTCCATTTCTGTTGCATTCCAAACAAAAAATATATGTATATAAAGATACATGGCAAAAGACGCTGGTATATTTTTTTTCAACGCCAAATTATCAATAGAGCTTAACTAATATTGAAAAAAAAATCAAAAGCACTGCAAAAAGCATTTAAAAAATCTGCTACCCACTCGCTTAACAAATTTTAAGTTAAGGTTACTGGGGCTAAAAAACAAACTTTTATTCTTTTCTTGAACATGCATACTCTTCGACTCCTGGCGTGCTATTTCAACAATATTGAGGTTGGTTATTTATAAGGTCAGATAATTGGTAATCAAGTTTAATCAAGCTACCATCCAAATGATGAATTATATTGAGCGCCCTTCTGAACAGCCATCTTGGAGAGAAAAAAATCTGCTATTGCTTGGTTTTATCGTGGCGAATCAAAAAGCACAAACACGCATACTAAAAGCGCAAGGCCATGGTGCATGGTTCGCGCTTGATTGCTTTGACCGGGGACAAAAAACGCGCTATGAGACGCTGACGACTCCGTTGACATAGTGTTTTCTGGCTCTGCTACGATTGGCCTCATTTACCTGTCATGTCGGCTGCGCTCTGACTTATAGCAAAATGAATTTAAACGTTTATGTCGTGCAAAAAGCTCTCTCATTCACGAAAGGCTGACAAGGCATTTCTTATATATGTTCTTTAAGGTTTTATAACATTTCTTCACTGATTGATTGACTATGTTTTTTAATTCTTGAATAGTTCAGGCGATTAGCTCCTGGCTTGCAGCCCAGGCCTCTAACGAAATACGCTTTGCCAACCCTGCAGCGCGGAACAAAGCCAGTATTAAAGAACAAAATTTTGCCCAGCTAGGCACTCTCGATCAGGTCGATGGGCCTGGCTGGGCTCCGCTTCTGTGCGAGACTGGGCACTGCTAGCTCTCACTGGCACGTTTGCTGGCATTTCTGTCCGCGGGAGCACGCGCTGAGCGCTGAGGGCGATGCATGGGCGTGCAGCAGAAAGGAGAAAGTTGAGATCAGAGGAGGAACAACCGCACTGTCACGAGCTTGTTTTCTGGCCACATGGATGAGTGCCGCCATCTGAGTGGTTGAACTAGTGGCTTGTTCAGGAATGGCCGCCGTGGGACCGCCGCCTTAAAGGAAAGGTTTACACGCGGTATTTATGGCGGGGAAGAGGTGGGGGCTTCGTCTAGGTGTCAGTGTTGTCCGACCAGTTCTCTTCTACCTCTCGTTGCTCTTGTTTACCGTCGAGCGGCGGGCGAGCGTGCCTTTCGGAAAGACGTTCGGCGCTTTTGCAAGAACGCCCGCAATCTGGCCGGAGTGTCTTTATATTTTGTTGGGACATGGGGTTCGCTTGAAAGCTTGCTAAAGTGTTGCGGTGTTTTCTGCCTGCAGGCTGGGCATCCACTGGGCTTCTTCCGACGCGAACGGTGGTGCGTGGTGCACACGGATTAGACGCAGTGTGCCAATAGTTTTGTGCCAACTGTGCCGAGTGACCTGAGGAAGAGACACTTCCTGTTGTGCGCCCACCGGATCCCTGCCACCGCAACTCGTCTCCTTTGAGAACCCCGCCTCGCCGGAAAGAACCGCATCGTCATCGTAAGCTGCTTCAACGGTAAGCAATGGCGGGATTAGGAGGCGAGTACTTAGCTTTTGGTACAGGGTTATTGCTGCTTGTGGTACAGGGCTGGCTGGCTGTTACTCCCCCAAGGCATCGTGGTACAAGCATACGAGTTTCACATCAGCTCTCTTAAGGAGGTACTGAACTTCCAAGGACATTTTTCTTAAGTGTCTTGATTGGACACGTATCTCCCCAATAGAAAAATAATTTTAAGCGCAACACCATCCACGTTGCAAGGCACTTGTGCGATTCTGTAACATGCTTCTAATTCAAAACAAGTTGCAACATAACTTTTTTTTTTTTTTTGGGAGGCGGGGGGGGGGGGGTTATTTTCACGGCTTATCTAGGCACCTAATAAATGTTTTTAGTAAACAGTATATTCACACGGTGTTTCGCTATACTGGGGCTACTCATAGTTTTGTGATATGCATGTGATATGCATGGTCGCCGCATGTCAGCGGCGCATGTCTCTGGTAACTGCAGTACCGGCTCTTCCGATTCTGGCTTTTAATGCTTCCCAGATTTGAACTTTGAGGATGGCAGCTTGCCAACCGATGGTGAAGCTGTGTAAAGCAGGTCTGGTTCGGAATCTGAAACCGCCCGGATATCGCGGTAATGGAACCCGCCAAAATGAAAACCAAATGAAAGAAAGGTGGCATTTCCTCCTTCAATATTTCCATTTGATGCTTCTAAACCTGAGTAGCTTGCAAGGCTACAAGAACGTACCCGTGCTAGATAATTAAGAAAAAAGCCTGTGCATTGGCCCTTTCTTCATGTTATTCCTTTGGAAACAAAACCCGACCACCTGAAAACATCTTTTGGGAAAAACTCTGCACTTAAGGGGAGACAGTGCTCTTTGAGGCAAATATTTTACTAAGAAAACACATTTTTGAAAATGTGTTTTTTGAAGTTTGGCAAGCACTTATCATCTTGTCCTGAAGGATTTTCGTTAAATAAGTCTCTCTTATCTTGAAGTATTGTCTTGGAAACAAAGTAAAAGGGGTCTGTGGATTTTTTTAAATATTATTTCTAAGTGAAATATTTACACCCTTTACTATTTCATGGAAGCCATATCTCCACTTGCACATATCTCATTTTCATATCATTTTTCTTTCTCTGCTAGTTGTATGCGTGACATATGCAATAAGGGGTAGAAATATATTAAATAGGCTGTCAGGCTTTTTGTAGGTGCCTTTTAGGCATCCTGCAAAAAATGATTTTGAAACTGGAAAGTTCAAAAGTGTCATAAGAAGTTTATAAATCATCCTAGAGCTTTCATTTATACCTTATTGGATTCCACATACCTCTTAGTTCACCGATATATGTTTATTTTCTTATTTCAGTATTTCAATCTGTCTTAATCCTTCCCATAATCTTTGCAAATTAAATTTTCAGTGTTAATAAAACTAATTAGGTTACATCAAAACCAAGTACATATTTGAAGTCAGATTGTAATGGCAAATAAGCCATGTAAATCCCATTTGAATTGAATCACAAGTTATGTAAAAAAGCCCTAGAAGCAGTGTTCCCCTTAAAGGGTTAACGAAAGATTTTTTGGGTTCCGTGTTATTTTTAGTAGTTTGGGCATGTACAGAGCAAGTCAATGCAGTCTTGGTAAGGATGAGACCGACATAAACATTTGCACCTAAAATTATGTCTGCACTATGACTATGACATGAGGGTGACACGCCATGCTCTCTGTTACCCTGCAGACTTTCTTCTATGACAAAGAAGCTTTTTGGCGTTATTATTCACCATGCTTGGCTCGCCGCATACTCTGCGCAAAAGAAAATATGTGGGAACCTTTTTTTTTTTCATTTGTACTGCCGAATTTGGTACACAACCCTGCTCTTCAGAGGCTTCAGTAAGGTCTTTGCTGTGGCTGGCTCAACCATTTCATTAAATTGGGCATGACTTAACCTTGATCTGTCGTGCATGAACTACTAGTGAGTAGCAAACTCTGAACATTTGGCATCATGCAAACTGAGTGGTTGATGCAAGCCTATCCACACCACCAAAGTCAAAACCAGAAAGTTGTACTTTATAATATAATAATGATGTTTATTTTCACCATAAGATGGTGGCGATCAGTGGAAAAAGCTGTCTGGTACAGCTTGACGGGTCCCTGACCACCTACAGAAAGCAGCAACAGTGCCGGGAAAAACAGTAATCAAGAGAAAACAAAAAATTGTACAAAAATTGTCGCTATCACAACATGTTAAGCTCAAATTTTAGTTTTTTTCTTGTTTTTTTTTTTAACATTGAGGCATGACGGATAGCAGGGATAAAATCATACAAAAACTAGGCACAAAGACTACAAAGAAAGGCAACTACCTCTAGCTGCTGGAGAAAAAGGGTGATCTTACTTCTCTTAGGGATAACTTTATCCCAATCCATACTTTTAGCCATATACAAGATTGAGTAGATTGTATATGATATTTATGATGTCTGTGCCAATTCTTTTTTTGTGGATACCTTTGCCATTGTTGCGGCATTGGAGGCACCAAGATCTGCACCAGCGGCGGCTCCAGGTGGACTCACGCCCGACACCTTCAACGCTCACCGCAGCGGCCCTCCTACTCGCTGCAGCTTAGCACCCCCTTGTTTGCGTGCATCTGCCGGCAGCGGCCGGGGATAGGCTCGACACTAGAGCGCCATCCATTTTCGGGGCTAGTTGCTTCGGCAGGTGAGTTGTTACACACTCCTTAGCGGGTTCCGACTTCCATGGCCACCGTCCTGCTGTCTTAAGCAACCAACACCCTTCATGGGATCTCATGAGCGTCCCGCATCGGGCGCCTTACCCCGGCGTTTGGTTCATCCCACAGCGCCAGTTCTGCTTACCAAAAGTGGCCCACTTGGCACTCTCATCGCTTCCGGAGGCCTCAGACCAGAAGGCCTCCGACACACCCATTGAAAGTTTGAGAATAGGTTGAGGTCGTTTCGACCCCAATGCCTCTAATCATTCGCTTTACCAGGTGTGACTGGTCTCGGCAACAAGCGCCAGCTATCCATGGCCGTGCTTTCTGGAACACTCCACGTGAGCGGATGTAATCTTTGATCTCCGAGTTCATCCCAGGCCAGAAGATGCACACTCTTGCTCTTTCGAAGATAGCTTTCACTCCTTGGTGAGATCCATGAGGAGTTCATCAAATGCGTAAGCATTTATACCTCTGGTGCATGCAGCCGTCTTTTGGTTAGGCTGTCGTAGTCTGGACTTAACTGGTCTCATGAGGTCACGGCGCTGTTCCCGCTGTGCTCTTTCGCTTCGTTCGTTCGCTTGTCACGTCCACTTTCCCTTGTTCCTGCGGGGGTCGCGATGACACGAGGCGCAGTTCACCACGCATGCACCGTCGTGCATTTCCCAAATCACTCGAAAGTGCACGCGTGCGGGCTTGGTCATCGTGGTTATTGTGTCGTCTGCTAGCTCATTGCCGCTTTGAAACTGCACTCGCGTTAGAAAATTAATGCAACTATGTATGAATACGTGGCACACACAATGTCCAAATGTTCAAGAAGATTCCTGCTCGTCGTACTTCAGTGTTAGGTCTACGTTTTGCGATTGCAGAGCGAAAAATATCTCCAGCCCCAAATTTTGTGCTTCTCAAGGGAGCTTCTTGCATGCGTGGAAGTAAAATTTGGCGCGTGTGATTCCTTTGCTAATGAGGAGTTCTCTAAATGTAGCAAAGTTGCACGTCAATATAAAAAAAAACTCCATATTTTATTTTTTGCAAGTTCTCCTTGACCTTTGCAGCTACTTGAATTAACTTGTGACGGCAAAACGTTGAGTAACGTATGATCTCCTTAAAAGAAAAACGACAAGAAACCTTCACTCCAATAGAGCTAGCTTGTCTTCGTTGTAAGGGCTTTGCCGCACGACGTCGGCTCCAAATACACATTTCAATGCGATATTCACTGTCCCATGGAGCGAGCCGACGTCATTAGCTCTGAAACCGCGCCAAACGGCACCTAAACTCCTTTCTTCCAATGGAGACAGGTGAATCAGCGATTTGATAGCTCCCAGCTTAGAAGCCGCGCGAAAAGCCAAGCCATGGCACTTAGTTCCCCTTCTCCCAATAGAGCGCGGTATAGCCGAAATCTAATGGGTAGGTTCCATTCGTTGGCGCGCGTCATAGTTACAAGGAACGAGGCTCCCATTGGTTGCCGCGCGTCAGTTTCAAGGATGCCGATCGAGTGCCTGTGCGAAGACTTGTGCTCATTACTTAAAAATTGTAATGGAATACAATTACAAATTACCGAGCCTCAAATGTAATGGATTACCGTTACAAATTATTTTCGCTGAAAAGTAACGGGTTACTTTACTCGTTACGTTACCAATTACTTTCTACGTTACTTTTTCCGTACACTTATCCAGAAAACAATAGAAACAATTTTGGTATCTTTCAAAAATGTTCTTTAACACTACTTTTACTTTCTCATACGCCCGTATTAAGGTAGTCCTTGTAATATTGTTTTTAAGAGAAAGAGTGTAGGTGCCCTCCGTTCACCAGCAAGCTGGCAAGGCACCGAAAGCTGCAAGCAGACCCGCCATGCCGCTAGCTTACGGCCTCCGGAAATGATCCCTGGTATTGTGCAGACAAAGCTAGCGCTGCGCATGCTCAGTAGCAGCGTCTACCTCCGCTGCGAGATTCGGAGCTACAAGGAGCGATCTACGAAAGCTCCCTTTGACTCGGGTGTTTCGCCTGTTATTTACAAGAAAAAAAGAACTTGGTTCTAACGTTACAATGTATAGCCAATGCAGAATGCAGGTGTCCCAGGTTACCTTGATATGTTTCCGTTGATTAGAGATTAGAGTTTGAGAACGGAAACTCTTGGATTCCGTTCTCCTTAATGCCCTGAATTTTGAACATTTCAATAATAGACGGCCATGGAGACGACGGACACTCTATCACTCGACCACGCAGAGAAAAGTGGCGGTTACGGGTTGTCGATCGTTCATTCATTCTCAGTTTCATACCAATATTCGTGGAGGCCAGGGGAGGGTAGGGCTTAGAGAGCGAGATAAGCGGTGGCAATCGGTCTCACGAAACAATAGAGGATCACACCACTTTTACCCGTTCTCTCCTTTCTGTCAGCACTCCTCAGATGGCTTAAACCTCCCCCCCCCCTCTTATGTTGACAGTTGACTGTAAAGTGAGGAGTGGACTCGACTATCACGACCAGACAAGTAAACAAAAAGAAGTATTGTCCGCACCGTCGAAGACGATGCTCTTAGCATCGCGCGGGCCACTTTTCAGTCGTGCCTAAAGAGCGTGCTAGAATACAGCAGAGCACATCAAAGACAAAGAGTATTCGACCACCTCGCGCCAGGCGACATCGTCTGTTACGCGAGTTGTGAATCCGCAAACGAGGGCGTACGGAGCCGCGTTTGATCTGCGGAATCTGTGGTGCAGACGACTCACTATATTCCCTGCCTGCCGCACACATCGGAAGATTCAGCCATAAGTAAATATAGTGTTGCTAACTCGGTCGTCTGCGGACGCACCCAACCTTGACTTTGGCAAGTTTTTTGTCCCACGTTTCGCAGAACGGACTGTGTCTTTAAATTTCACGTGGTAAAATATACTTGCTCAATGCACATTCGGTGAAGTTTGAGCTTTCTATCTGCAGGCACCAATATTTCCGGCTCATTTTACAGCGGAAGGTCCGCTGGGGAAAGGCTATGCTTGGACCTTTTCAATCAGGGAGTGGCTCGCACCACCCAGGGCAGTGTTTCTAGGTAGTGCGACGAAATGGTGACCGATTCCTAAGCAACTCGTTCACTGAAACTGAGCAAACTCATGTCCACTAGGAACTATCGGGTTGCGTGAAACAAAGGCCCTCTTTTCAGGCTCCCATTACAATCAATATACACAACCCCATGATCACTGCATAGCAGAGGGCGCTCGATAGGCATTTTCTTTCGGAATTACCTTACCTGTGGCGCACCGTGTTCAAAGAGGGGAGAAAAGCGATAATGGCTTGCGCTTACGCTGTCACCCTAAATGTATTCTATTGGCCTGGCAACCCCAAAACAATGTTTTCGCCCGTACTGGAAGTGACGACCTTTCAAGATGGCGGCGCCCTTCTGAAAAAGGTCTATAGAGCCGAGTGTATAATTACGCGACTGAAGAAAGGGAGGCGAGGGCAAGCAAGCAGCTGCTCTACCCTCCTTCTCTCTGACTCTCTTCAGTGTCCCGTCGTAGATGACGTTCGGGCAAGGGCATTGCTGTCATCAGTTTCACCCTTCGCCTCACCATAGTCCTGTCTCCAATTGAGCTGAAAGAGCGCCCCAAGGTGGCCGGGAAGGGTCTGGGGTGGCGTGAGGGGGCCTGAAGGGGGCCCTCTGCGCCTGGTCCCTCAGCGACTGCTCCTGAACCGATGGCTCCTCCTTGCGGCGCCGCAGCGGACAGCCTCTTGAGGTGGTGCCACCTGTTGCTTCGAGGGCGACACGGAGTGTCAGTGGGGCCCTCGAGGGGTACGCAACACTTGCATACCCCGTCATGAAAAATATCCAATATGCAAAAGTGGAAGAAAAAAATGGAAATTGGCAATGTGGATGATTATATGCAAGAGATTGTTCTGTCCATGTGATTTGGCAGCCCTTGTTCGACGCTGAGGAAAGGCAACGTGGCCGCGGCAGCAAGACTGGCAACCTACTGTCCTTCGCGATTATATTTAGAGTTTAGTGCTGAGGACCGAGGGCAGGGCTACGGCAGCGTCAGTCCTAAATTGCAATTCCTCCTGCAGCTGTAATGCCCACAAAGCAGTGCAACCTAAAACAAGGAAATGCAGCGTCTGGAGGCGGCTGAAAGCCACGAATGAAGAGGTTTTAAAGTTACTCTTCAAGCAGCTTAGCAAGCGTTTACATTTAAGAAAGGCGTAGGCTGGCAGGTGCACCTTGCTATAATTTATTACACCATTGAATGCGCCCCTGATCACTACATTACTTGCAGCACCTCAGTAAGATGTGTTCAATTCAACTGGTATCCTTTTCAATATAACTTGGCACTGAATGAAAGCTGTTGCTACGTCAAACCAATCAGGGTGTCGAAGCGAGGCACGTAAAGGCCCGTCCAGCTGAAAATTCCAATTAAAACCAATTGGATTTCCAATTGGTTTCAATTGGTCCCAATTGGACTTAACTGGTTCTAACTTGACCAATTGGTTTTCCCATTGGAGTTCCAGTTGGTAAGGTTCCAACTGGAAAGTTAACTGGTTTCAATTGGGAAGTCAATTGGTTCCATTTAAAATGTTAACTGGTTTCAATTAGAAAGCCAATTAATCCCATTCAACAAGTTACTTGATCCCAATTGGAAAGTTTACCGGTCCCAATTGGAAAGTTTACTGGTTCCTATTGGAAGTACAATTGGCATCCATTGCTCAATTTGCCACTTTGGAGAATGAAATAAGGTGTCAGTTTATATCTATAATTGTCTTTCTCCTAGGTTCTTATTTAGATTGTCCGCCATAAAATTAGGCAATTTACAAGCTTTACAATCTTCAGCTTGTATTATTTTTTCATGTTCAAGGAGTGCACCCATATCTTTACGTTTCTTAATATACAACAATGCACGTGCATATCAAAATGAGAGATTTTGTAGAAATATTCAACCTTTTATTGCAAGGTATAGACATTGCTAGTATATAGGCATGTGGCACAAAATATGTACTAAAATTATACATTCACAAAAAAAAAAAATTCACATAGCACATTACATACAGGGTACACTTGACATTGCCTTAATTCAACAACCCGTCTAAGCAAGGATTTCCTTAGTCTGCCAAGAATGGGATCAACTAAGAGAGCCCAATCATCTTTTTGATACAATACTAAATACTTAAATGGCCAAACTTGAGTGGTCCGTCACAAGCAGTCAAGACATTGCAGCAAACCTTTTGACATAGTCCAGGGTTATTTATTTGACACATGAAGAACTGACACTAAAGCTAGGAAGGTTCAATAAATACTGGAAAGGTAAACTGTAGTTCATGTCATACACACATGTGACTGGTCTAGAGACACACAGCATGCCTTTAATGATGTATTCACAATGCACTAAAATGTAACACAGGCATGCTATATAGTAGTAGGTGCGTAATACAACTTTGCGGAGCAGATTTCAACACAGGCACATTATATACAAGGTACATCATACTACATTGCTGAGCACATTTTAACACTGGCACATTATATACAGGGTATATCATACTACATTCCTGAGCAGATTTTAACACAGGGATATTATATACTGGGTACATCATATTACATTGCTGAGCAGATTAAAAAGTTGGTTTTGTTTACTTCACAAGGGCGTCATGAATGTGGTGTGCACACTTGATGCTTCGGCAGCAAAAGAAACGACTTGTCTGGGCTTAGCATGTCCTGTCGCCAAAAATCCCAACACCTTCATGAACATTTCGACATATTGCGGGCAAGAGCTGCCTCGGTGGCACAGCGGCGAAGTGCTGGTATTTGCCGAGTGCCACTGAGGCCGAGTAGAGCCCGTTTCATGACGGGGTTTATTATGGAAAAGAGCGCCGCGTAATTTAGGTCTGAACTGCGTGTCAAAAGTTCCCCCGGGGGGTCTCAATTAATCCCCAGTCTTCATCTGGGGCATGCCAAATGCCCTATGTTGGTTTGGCTCATAAACTGCCCAAATTTGTAATTAAATTCCAAGCAGGTATTTTTTCTTCTTTTTTTTAAAAGAAGATATGGCAAGAAAAAGTTGGGAAGATTAACAAATGTAAGCTGGCATTGATTCTCGGTCGGTCCTGGGAAATCGCAAGGTTGACAAATATAAAAAAGCATTCTTAAATGTCAGTTAACCAAAAAGGAAAGAAAATACATAAGATGAAAGATTAGTAATATTTATTGCAATATGCAATACTAGATGGTCAAAAAATGGTCTGTATTCTCACTTATCATCTTCGTCACCTGGACTCTGTCAGTATCCTTTCCCGTGTGGTACCGCTAGAGTGGTGTAGACTCAAGGTGCTTGCTTACGGATTTCCAGTCAGCAGGTTCGAACCCAGACGCAGAAAAAGCATGATGT
>JAZHYW010009142.1:0-15454 GCA_037355805.1 Ixodes ricinus
ATATTTAATAAAAAAAAAAGATTTCTCTAGCGACTTTCGTTTTACTACTCAGACGTGCGTGTGAATATTGCATCCTAATCCAAGTACAGTGTTATTGTTGACTTCAGCATTGTAAAAGTAGCCTGTGTTGCGTGGCCTTCCTGTTTGCAGAAAACACCGTAGCACAAGTGAGGCTGAAAGTAGGAGGGAGCTTAAGTCCCGAAAAACGCGCACTTTCCAAAAAAACACACAAAAGAAATGAAGCGAAAGTGTAGCCAAGCAAAGTCAGGTTTCATGTCATCCCCCAAGCGTCAGAGTACATACATCATGCGCTCCACTGATAATACGAACACGATAAAATCGCTTTTATTTTGCCCAGTTTATTTCTTTGACAGCTGTTGCCGAGAGCTGAAAGTTTGTCGTTAAGATTAGTACCCCAAACAGCGCTTTCGTCGGTCACAATGCTAATAGGTTGCTGGGCCAGCCCCTCGAATTTGAGGTTGAAAAATAAAAACGGGATAATTGATTGTTCCCGCTAACAATGTCGCGCGAAGGTGCGCTATAAACACGAGATACCCTATCATAAGTCGTAGCATACAAAGAAGAGAAAAAGCTAATTTCATTGGAAAAAACAGCAGTAGAACATAAATGGAGCAGTGAGCACGCCACTTTCTACTGGTGCACTGTCTTTAGCAGTTTGCCAAACAAAATATATGTCCGTTTGCCGGCTGCTTTAGCCTTTAGGCACCGGGGAAAGGCAGCAAGCCCGGTATTAAGGAGGGCCCGCGGTGCCGCGTCTAGGAACACGATATTGCTGATGAGTGGTGTAGTACATGCTTGATGATGACGACAGGGGTTGTTGGTATTGGGGAGGGTGGCAGTCCGACTCGCAGAAGTCCAGATTTCGTGGAGGCTGATTGGGCAGGTGATGCTGCGAGGCCATGGGGCGGCACGCCGCCCGATCGGTGGCGATGAAGGAGCCCCGAGGAACTTGATGGCGCCGTTGCTCGCTCAGGTCCACTGGGGTCAAAGCATCCAGGGCTCCAAGCGAGAGATAGCCCAGCCAAAGTAGAAGCTGCCGCCTCCGCGGAACCGAGGCCCAGGGCTTCGAATTGAGGCACCGCCGTCATGCCGGTGTGTCATCCTCTCAACGTGCTGTCGTCGCAATCTCGCATAAAAAAATCCAAAGCCTGCTGGCTTAGACAAGGGCGGCACCTGTTCCCACCGTTCAGGGGCCGTGAAAGGATTGCGGCCAGCGATTTCCGAAGCAGCCCAGAGGTTCTCGACTCACCGTGAAACGCGTTTTCGCGAGGACGCCGTTTAAAGCAAAGTTCTGCGCAGCCGCCGCAGATGCAGCAGGGAGGTTCATATCAGGTCAAGCTCGCTGCCCTGCCATTAAAAACACCATCTACTGAAGCTTGCATCGAGAGTGGAGACGTGCCTTCCCTAAAATGGCGAGGAAAGCGGAGCCGAGCGGATGCTGACGCTCGCACTCAGCTCCCTCAGAGCTTATGGGTCGCGCATGCGCGATGGGCGACTCCGGCTTTCCATGAGACGGAGCGTGAAAGCGAAAACGGTTTTACCAAACTCTCTAATAACAATACAAACGCTTCAGTACTCAACAAGCCCCTTGCAAAGCAAAGTATACACGTGCGTGTGCACGAAAAACGCGCACAACCATATGCCCACTGGTGACCGCTGGGCATGTTGGACAAAATGTCTGTGATCGTTGTCACATCAAGAAAAAAGAAAGTTCCTCCGCATTTCTTCGTGGTGCGCTGACGAAAGAAGAATTCTTGCAATATATAGTTGCCGGAGGAAGAAATGATGCCTTTGGGGCTTGAAGCACTAGTACGCCTTGATAAAATAAGATAAAAGATAATTTAAGATGCACATACATATATTTCAATTCAACATATTAAAGGGAAAGGCGCAGTAATGTTCCGCGAAGAGCCAGTTTTTTGTATTTTCGCATATGCGGTTCTTTTGGGGAACACGAGCAAGAATGTGTTTATCAAAGTGTATTTATCAGCCCTGTATCAAGCTTGCCCGAATAAAGCTCAGGTAGATTGAAAATGGAGGGCGCTGAGCTCTCCAGGAGAAAGAAATAACAAGGCTCTTTATTACGCACAGGTATGCACTTCTTGACCTCATTGCTTGGCTCTTACTCGGAAATATGGGAGGAGTCCTGAGAAGGCTATCGGGCGCCTCGGTTGTGGCAGTTGCCGTTTTTGTTCCGGCCCCGTGTGCCACGCACGTCCAATTGTTTGAGCAGCCTTCTCGGCGAGCAGGAGGGGACCGTGGCGTGCGAGTGCTTGACAGTGGAGAAGGTATCACCGATGCGTCCACCACCCTCAGGTTCCGCGTGCCTTTCACTTCTGGAACGGTAGCAGACAGGGGACTTAGAATATCAACACTTCCCGGGTCCCACGAGCGGTTTTGGGGCGTCGCCGTGGCGATGCCTCAGCTGCTCCGGAGGCACCAGGCGTTGGGGGCCCCTATACCGGTAAAACCATCTATTGTCCTGGCGAAGGAAAAGAGGGAGGGCATCACCGCAAAGTGACGCTTATGTCCTCAGAGCGCCGACTTTTGAGAGCCGAAACCCGCGGACGGCAGGGAAACGACACTATAGGCCCACTCTCTGTCCTCCCGCGCAAACCAATTTTTCTTTGTTTTAATCGAACACTTACACGTGGACGATGTCATTCTCCAGGATTCATCTGCAGATGGCAGTGAACGCCAGTCAAACCGTTAGACGTGTTCCGCGTACCGCACTAGAGCCCGGAGCCTTTAGCGGCGACCAGCGCGCGCTCCGGGCAGTCACGCCCTGCTCCATGGCGCGCTGCTTTAGTGCGCTGGCTTAACGGTTCCGGCCAGCGCTGGTACACGGAACACGGTAACGGTTTGCTAAAAGTTCCCAGTAATTGGTGTGTCACAGGCTCCGTAAAATGAGCGGCCAGCGGCGAGTCCCCGCGAAACCGACGTAAGGTATTCTGTAGGTCCGGCGGTAGCCGGTGACTAAATTGATTGGTTACCTTGGGATTTGAAACGCGAGGCTTCCTTCGCAGCTCGCCGCAATAAGCAGGGGATTCGGTCGTGATTCAAATCGCGTCAGCCATAGGATCAAGCTGGGCTGGCATTTTGCATCCGGAGCCAGCATGCTCCAGCCTGGGGAGGGGGGGTGAAGCTTGCACAAACATTTTGGATACTATCGAATACCGAGTTGATTGATGGTGGTTTCGCGAGAAACCCACGGAAAAACATGGGTAAACAGAAATCGGGTCAATCACCACATCCACCATGACCGCCGCGGTAGATGTCGAAAAAACATAACGGCACGACTAACACATAACCACGCCTAACTTCACTCACTCCGCCTGATGCCACTTCTTTTCCCATCTTCTCCTCTCTCTTCGATTTCTTTTGAGGACGAGAAATGCCCCCCGTCCGGGAGGCAGACCCCCTTCGCCGTTTCTTTTCTGGGCCATAGCAAACCCGAGCCTGACTGGAGGCAAAGGAATTCACCGGAACTCGGCATCAGGACGACTGATGGAATCATCCGGAGAGGTCTCCGCATGGGCTTACTACCGTTCCCAGCTGGACGACCGGATCGTCATGGCTGCCGTCCGGGCCCAGCACTGGAGATACTCCAGTGTTCTCCGGTATGGAGGGCCTCGCAGCTCGTGCAGTGGCGGCACGTGGGCATGTGCAGCGAGGCTCCGCAGCTTGGCAAAGTGGGTGCCGTGGACGCCAGCCGCGAGCGCGATGCCTCATCGCTGCAAAGCCGCATATTTCTGAAAGCCCTTCTTGCCTCCGCGGACGCGTGCTAAGGATTCTGCGTTGCAATCCAAACAAACATTGAGCAGTCCTGTGTTCATCCACGGTATACAGTCAGAGTGATAGCTGCGACAAGTCAAGGCAAGGTCGTTGGGCATCGGCGTCGCGTTCACGCACTGTGAGCTGCGTGAACAAAGCACTCGAGAAAAAATTATTAGCATCCGACTTGCAGCGGACGACAAAGAAACGCAACCACACAACGTGAAGTTTTGGTTAACACTCTGTATTCCATTTCTCGCGCGCTGGCTCGGCACGCGCTTCCGCTATACCGATCGACGCCGCCACCATGCTCCCCGCAGAGACGGGTCGCTGCTCTCTGTTCCAAAAGGCTTTTTTTTTGTTCCGGGGCGCTTGGAAGCGCGCCGCTTTGACATGAGCTCTTGGCATTCACGGTGTTGCGTCCACATTTGAATGCGAAAGCATTAACTGTCCCATGGAGCGAGCCGAGGTCATCATCTTTGAAGCAGCGCCAAACGGCACCTGTAAATCCTTTCTCCAAGTGAAGCCAGCTCCCAGCTATGAAACCACGCGAAAAGCCTAGCCAAACGGCACCTAGTTTCCCCGATCTCAAAGGAGCGGAGTAAAACTGATGGATTTCGGCTCCTGTCCCATTGGCTGGCGCGCGTCGACGAGGCTCCCATTGGCCGCTGCGCTCGTCCGGTTTCAACGACGGCCACCCCATGGCGCTGCGTGTCCGCGCCGCAGGCGCGCCGATAACACGAAGCGTCCAAGGTTAGAGCGGCAAGGAGAGCTGGGAGAGCGCGCGATTGGCCGACGCCAAATACAGCAGAACGCGGAAGAACGACAAGCATGCTTCCACATTCATAACTCATAAGAAGTGCTTAGGTGTACCTCGAGCCTTTTTAATGCGAAAGCATAAACTGTCCCATGGAGCGAGCTGACGTCACCAGTTTGAAGCGCGGAAACGGCACCTATTCGCGACTCCAACTAACTATAGGGGCGCCACTCGCTTTCCAAAATGGCGGTTATAGTGAGGGTCGGAGGTGCGTGCCGCTGCTGAGCCTGTCTAGTGTGCTGGCTTCACTGAGTGACACAAATTATGTCTGGTGATCACGAGGAAGCTAGGGTGTTATGAGAGCAGGTCGCTTCTTTATCCTGAAAACAAAAACGGTGTTGAGCGTAATAACTTACTCCAGGAAGCACGTTTTAATTCTGGAGCGAAACCGAAACTAACCTCTATTTTGGATTTAATTTGACGATATAGGTCTTAATTTCAAATTATTTTATAGCTGAAGATGTCTCTCACATCGTAATGATTTAAGTTAATTAAGTTGTTCGCTCAAACTTTTTTTTCTTCATACGTGTTCGATTTAGGCACTTCAACTTATACTGGAGACTGGAGAACGGGGCCTTTCATGCATTTTAGAGGTAACATAAAATATTGTAGTTGTTGAAAAAATCAGTGCTGATATTTGTGCGTTCTCGCTGCCATTTCTCGCTCAGATAGTTGTGTTGTTAAAGAATGAACTGCGGGCCTTTTAATTGGTTTGAGGTATTTAGATGATACATTTTTACTTTTCCACAAAAGGTATAAATTAATAACCGCTGTTCTCACTACAACAACCCAAAGAGTCTAGAGTCAGTCAGCTGAAGAGTGTGTGTGTTTTTTATAGCGACGCGTGACGCATAGGACTTTATATTGCATCCAGTGTTTGACTGTTTGTCTATCTTGATAATAATGTCAGAGTGTTTCATATGCTAAAAAAATGATACCTTTCAGGAAAGACTATTATGGTTAAATGACGTATCTTTGTGATCGTAGCGTTAAGGGGCATAAATTGCCGTGATCTGTATTATTAATAATAGTATCAAATTTAGATAATTTAATATGCAATGTTTTAATATTTAATATAATTTGTTGCTGTCTTATCTAATTTCAAACGGGCGAACAAGTATGACAATCAAAGTGTGCTAATTGTCATCACTGGTGCCAACTGCAGCATTTTTAATGACCAAGTTACAAAACAATAGTCTAAATCAATCAAAACATTCTCGATAATGTGAAAAATCCTGTAAAATTTCATTAATTGCGGGTAAAGCGCATTTTGCTTTGAATGTCGCGACTTTTGACACTCGGCAAGAGGTACAAAGTCGCGGTCAATATCCTCCCAGCCCTAATACCCTAAAATAAAAAATGTATATATATATATTTTTTTTTAATTATCACATTTTTTATAGCATTTAGTTACTTTCATTTTTATGCTCCGTCGTTTTGCCAATCTCAGCCTTTCCAGTTCGAAGGAACGCCTACCTGCTTGCACGTCTGCTCACTGCAGCACGTTGCGTTGTCGTTGCAAGCCGGTGAAACAGTGAAACAGTTGTGAGTTTTAGTATTGGGTATACGAGCAAACGCAAGCGCTGTGTGTTTGCGTTAGCTCTGCGTGTTCTACACTGCGCGTGCGCAGAGCCCACAATTTTGGTCTTGGATTGGCGCATGGCGATGAGGCGCACGCACAACGTGGGGCACGCAACTCTAACGCAAACGCACAGCACTTGCGTTTGCTTCTATGCGCAATACTTAAGCTCTCTATACTCTGTTTCAGCTTGTGTTGTACCGCAGGAAAGGCTACAAGCGCGAGCTCCTTGCTCTAAAGCACATCTCGGCGGAACACGCTCTCGTGCACCAAGGACATCTGCCAACGCTATGTGCTCGCGCTTCTAGCCTTCGCTGCGGTACAAGAAAGAAGGTGAAACGAAGTAAGTAAAGTACAATCCCATACCGGCTGCAGCACTACGCTGGGACAGTAAAGAGTGTTGTTTGCGTTCGGAAATGACAATAGACCGATTTCACCAAGCGATGGGCGCATGCGTGACGCCGCCATAACTTTAGTTCATAAGAGGCAAACGGCAGTGCACTAGAGTGCTTGTGCTATCTCGCGCTCCTCACGCGCAGAGCTCCAGCAAAGTTGTCGCACGTGCAGAAAGGCTAAAGTTCCCTCGATGCATTGCGGCAGTGGTGGCGTAGTCAAACTGGCTGGTGAGATCGGTCAGGCGTAGCTCCGCCGCGCACGCTGCACGGGAGAATCGGGGGACCCTCACTAGAGCGCTTCCCTTTTCCGCCGCGGGAGGGCGAGCAACTAGCTGGAGACGCGATAGTTCTACAAGAACGAAGGGCGAGGGTAAAACGGGCCGGGGAGGAGGAAGCAGACGGAACGCTGGAGAAGAGAGGGAAACCTCCTTCTCTCTTTGGCGTTCCGTCTTTTTCCCTCCCCGGCCCGTCTTACCCTCGCCCTTCGTTATGTTTACAAACAAACCGGAGCGCCCCTAGCGGACGCCACCGGCGCCGCGCATGCGCGGTGGATGGTGGGCAAGAAGCCCGCCGTCGCCCATAAACAAACCATTGAATTGCGTTGTTGTCGGCGTCAGTGGGAGTCCCCGTGCTCTTTTTCGAGTTGGAATTGTTGATTCTACGTCCTCCTAACAATGTCCGACTACTTGAGCGGCTTCAGCAAAATTAACGAGGCAAAACTTTGCGTGAATAATGTGACGTGCGGCGATTCATTTCACGTGGACGCCGCAGAATGGGCGCTAAAGCCTGACTCCCACGATGAGATTCTGCTCGCTATTTTCAGTCGCGACGTCGCTCGGGCTGCAAAAGCGTGGACCGTAGCTGAGATGGTGGACGTCGATAGTGAAAACCGGAAGTAGAATCGGGCATTACAAGTCGGTGATGGCCACTGGTAACAATGATCAACATCTTCTTTTATCTACTGTTTACACTTAGCCATACTTACCCCAACTAACCTTCAAAAGTGTTTTGAGGCCTGCACTTAGTTCTTATCGCAATTACCGGGTCAACGTTTGGTTTACGGGCCGCTGTCGTTTGAACGAGCTGACGACAAAAAGCAGACGTTTGAAAGAGCAGACGACAGTTCGAACGCATCCGCAATGGAGTGCGGGCAAGAAGCACAGCGTCCCGCGTCAACAAACCATTGGAATGTCACGTTGTCGGCGTCTGTGTGAGTCTGCATACTCTTTTTCGCGTTGGAATTGTCGATTCTACGTCCTCATAATAGTGTCTTACCACTTTAATCGCCTGAGCGAAATTATCAAGGCTCGTTACGCCGCTAAACTTTGCGTAAATATTTTGACGTGCGGCGATTCATTCGCGTGAACGCCGCAGAATAGACACCAAAACCATGATGAGATCCTTCTAGCTATTTTCGGCCGCGACGTCGCTCGTGCTGCAAAAGTGTAGAAGGTAGCGTCGATGATCGACGTCGATACTGAAAATCGGAAGCGGGAACAGACCAAGCGTACCAAGTCGGTGATGGCCACTGGTACCAATGATCAACATCTTGTATCTACTTTTTACACCGAGCCTACTTAAGTCTTATGAGGCCTGCAATTACTTCTTATTGCAATCACCGGGTCAAAGTTTGGTCTACGGGCCGCTTTTGTTTGACCGAGCAGACGACAGAAAGCGGACAAGTTTGAAAGAGCAGACGAAAGTTCGAACGATCAGGCGGCCGTGTGAATTTGAAGACGCACTCAACCCGTGGGTGGTCCGGACAACTTGGCGGTTTTCTCTCGTTCATGTTGGAACAAAGCAAATACATCTGGCGACCACAAAGTTGTTGCCCGCACAAGCAATCGTAGTTCGACAGCGTCTGGTTCGCCCTTTTCACGGCTACTATCCACGTTGTCGGACGAACGGAGGGGCAGAAACACATGAAAACTGATCTTCAAACCTTCCCAGACTCTCTTGCTACAGCCCCCGTCGCAGCATTTTCACGAGAAGGCAGGTTTTTTGTCTGGTTTCTTACAAAGAAACACAGGAATGCATGTCTCGCACGGCGACTTCTGCCCACCGCCCTAGACCGGAAGTGCGTCCGACGCGCCACCACCGCGGCGTGACGTAGGAGAGTTGAGTTCGTGTATAGATTTCCACGGTCCCAAGAGCGAAGTAAAGCTGATGGATTTCGCCTTCGGTTCCATTGGCTGGCGCGCGTCGACGGGGCTCCCCATTGGCCGCTGCGCTCGTCAGTTTCCACGACCGCTCACCCCATGGCACTGCGTGTCGATCAGCGCGCCATTAACACGCAGCGCCCAAGGTCACCGTGCCCGGGGAGCAGACGCGCTGACCGGCGAAGAAAAGTACGCAGCAGACGAAAAAGGGAGCGGACGAGCGGCTTGCATGCTTTCGCATTCACAACTCATAAGAAGTGCTTATACTCTGTTTCATACTTAGTGTGCAACGCTGTCGAAGCTACTGGCGCGAGCATCGGGGCTTGAACTCGTTGATCATTTGCACGCGCTCTCGCGCAAACAAAACCATAGATGAAGCCACGCGCTCGCGCCAGTAACTTTGACAGCGTTGCACACTAAGTATGAAACAGAGTATAGGTGTGCACTCTGGCCTTTTCTTATCTGCTATTTCTTTTTTCCAGAGAGCGCGTGCAGTAAGCATCGGGTACTATTGGCGGCGAGATGTTTTAGTGGCGCCTCCATGGATTACGTTTCGTGACGTCATTACCTTGTGAACAACAAGCGAAGCGTATGTGTAAAGAGCATGGTGGAAGCAGGACATGCGCACTCATCAACCAACACGCCAACACCGCCAAAATTGAAGTTCTTCCATTCCTCTTATTTCCGTCGATGGAAATCCTTTGCTGACGTCATAGTCAGTATTTGGCCTATCGTGGAAGACCGATCACAGCTGACGCTTTCGTTACGCTCAATCGCCAATACTTCGTTTTAGCTTAAGTCCAGACGCAGCCGATGCTGCAAGCGCTAGCGTGTGGTCCTGAACAGTGCTTGCACTGCACGAGCGCGCGGGCTTAGCAGAGGCACTGAAAGCCCGGAGCTCGCGCTTGTAGCATCGGCTGCGTCTGGACTTAAGCTGGAACGAAGTATACAAAAATCAAAGACGGGTTCGTTAGAGGGATGCTCAACCAAACATTTCAGTGTCTATAATAAGTGGGTGCACGATCTTTCCACGACACAGTGAGCCGCCGGTGTACGCGAGCACACGCAACAAAATGGACGTCGTAGTCCCCCATTCACGCTTAAGATGCCATTGAAATGTATGGGCTCCAGGGAAAAGGAGAATAGAGACAAGCTTTTCTTCTCCACGGTGGGGTCTGGTGTAAAAGGTAAGCGATTAATAGGTCTAACGAACACATAGCTTTCGCTTGTGGAGATGAAAAGCTTGTCTTTATTCTCCTTTGTCGAAGCCCATACGATTCACTGTCATCTTAAAGGGCCACTGAAAAGGAAAAAAATTAGAAATTTGGTTGGGACACGCGCATCAAAAAAATTAATTTTAAGCGAAAAAAATTGCTTTTTTTAGAGCAATATTGACGGCGCGAGACGCGATTTAGTCAGTAGTCACCTCCTTTCCACTTGCTTTCTCTCTCGGCATTTTCGGGCGCGTGGAGGAGAGGTGGATCGGCTTTGCCTTCACGTTGAGGTGGAGAGAGCGTATGACCACCTTCTTGAGGTGGAAAGAGTGTATGATCATTCCGTGATCGTCATGGACTTTGCGCGCAGCATTTAAAATAAATCTTTCGCCGACCAATATTGCTCTAGATTCTAGAATTTGTTTTTTCACGTAAAATTCATTTTTCAACACGGGTGTCCCAACCAGACTGTTTAAAAAAGTAATGAGGGACTATGCATCAATTTCGTTGCGTGTGCTCGCGCACACCGGTGGCTGCCGCTCGTGGAAAGTCCGTGCGCCACTTATTATAAAGACTAAATTGTTTGGTTCAGTATCCCTTTATCGCCTCCGCTTCGCGCACAGCGGACCCAGGTTCGATTCCCACTGGAGGTGGCGGGCGACCTTTGTCTAAGGCTTGTGCAAAATGGGTGACGAACACTCTACATTGCCAACCACAACACCAACAACGAACGTCAGTTCCAGTGCCAGGAAGAGCTTATAACAGCTACCGCTGTAAAATAGCGCCAAAAGCGGTCGCATTCCAATACACCATCTTCTCGAGCAGCGTGCAGCATTACGAAAGGCGTGTGCCTATATTGTTCGAGCACTCGGAACGCGCCGTCTGAAACAGGCGCTGCTGAAACAGTGCTGCTGCCATTTATGGCGCCTATAAATAATGAATTTCATTCGTTCTATATAGTTGGAGCAATGTGGTGAGTTGGGTTAGTTGAGTATTGAGACACGGTGAAAAACAGCCCACAAAGGACAGGACAAGGAAGAGACGCACAAGCGCTGACTCGCAACTGATATTTATGAGAGAAAGAAGAAAACGACGTTCATACATAAAAAAAGAAAAAGTACGAGGCACAATGCATTCACACCACGAATATTTACAAAAAAAAATATTAATAAACTAAGAAAAACTAAAAATCTATACGTGCACACATGCAGGAGATATCACAGGTTCAGGTAAAAATGACTAACTCTCCCTTAATTTTGCTATATGGTACGCTTTCAGGATTTCTCTGTTGGTCCGATCTGAAAATTTTCCTAATTCCACAGCAGGTTTTAACTGATGTAATGGAGTCCTTTTTAAGCAAAGTTAAAGAGGGAGAGAGAAACAGCTTAAAAGAGTGGAGGGGTAGCCCGGTGGCGGTTCCATACGTCTACAAGATGTCCCATAATCTGAAAAAAGTGTCGAATCGCTATGATGGTCCGATCGTGTTTTCAGTCCCCCCAAAAGATGGCCAGAATTTCCTCGCACGTGCGCTCTAAAATAGAAAAGCGCTCAAAAGCCGGGTGCACGAAGCGACATTAGCGACAATTCGTTCCATGCACAAGAATGTGTTGTGTATAAATTACCCCTTACGTGTGGTAAAATGCATGTAGGACAGACTGATCGGTGTGTCAACGACCGCCTACGAGAACACTACTATTCCCTTCATAGAGGACACCTTCCACTGCACTGTCAGGCCTGCGGATGCGCACCAAAGTTTGAACAAACGACAGTTTTAGGAAAATTTCCAGATCGGACCACCAGAGAAAGGCTGGAAGCGTACCATATAGCAGAATTAGGGAAGTGTTGTATCAGCAAGCCATCGATAACGCTGTATGATTAGAAAGTGCTCTTCCTAGCCAGTCCTTTTAACGACCAAAATGTTGCCTGAACCTGTCATATGTCCTGCATCTGTGCACGTATAGATTTTTAGTTTTCTTAGTTGCTTAATATTTTTTCTAAATATTCATGGTATGAATGCATTGCGCCTCGTCCTTTTCTTTCCTTTTTTATATATGGACTTCGTTTTCTTCTTCCTCTCATAAATATATGTTGCGAGTCAGGGCTTGTGTCTCTTCCTTGTCCTGTACTTTGTGCACTGTTTTTACAGCGGAGCTGTTAAGGGCTAGGTTCCCCAGGATCGTGTCCGTGTATGTCGACACAAACCTACCTGGAAAGCTACCGCCATCTATAAGCGACGGCGGCAAGCACACAACCAGTATGGTTTCCGCCGTCGCTCGTAGATGGCGGCAACCTTTCCAGCTATAATAGAAGAATGGTTAGTTGGGCGCGTTGGTGGGAATTCATCGTAGGAAACAGCGCGAAAAACAGACGACGACGGAGAAGAAACACACAGTGTATCGAGTACAGCTCCGCTGGTCTTCCTTCTTCACGAGAGTGGAAAGGCTGAACGTATTTTTATCATGGCTCTATATGTTGATTGCTTAGTGTGCACTCTCCAGTCAGGTATATTGTGCGCCGAATCACAACATTTTGATGGCGAGCACCCTCGCTGGATGATCAGAATGCTCTGCGCGAATATAAAGCACCGTTCAACCATAATTAGTTTTATCCAGACTACGTGTGCTCCGAAAACACGTTTCGGATGCATTTTTGGGGCAAACAAAGCACGATAGAAATTTCACACTGCCATACTCCAATAGCAATTTCCTTTAGCAATTGCCCGAAAAGATGGCACCCAGGGTTTAAACCCGATCAAGCAGTAGATAAGGTCCTCTTCCTTAGCCCGCATAAGCCACCCGCTGCCCACCTGAGTCCCGTCACTTGTGGAACTTGGGCAATGTACGATGTGCGTTCAAATATTACAAGTTATATTCCTCGAAACTGTGACCTCACGATACACCAGACTCGCACCTGTTGTGGAAGTTTTACCAAGCGGCTGGTCGCGTACCCCCTGGGGTTTAATCGCGGCTCACCATGTACGAAGTAAACTCACGTGTGACTTTGGTATCCAGAAAACGAAGTCCGCTGGTAAGATGGCATAGTTTGTTGGATGATTGCCACTGGTTATATCAAACGCTCTGACTGGTTCGGACGTTTGCATTTTGAATAGTACCTACTGCTTACGATGAGATGCTACTATAGGGGAAGGCAGGGCGCGACGCGAGGCAACGGAACACAGTCGACGCAAATGTCTGAACCAGCGTTGTCCGTTCAAAAAGGAAAAAAAGAAATGCCCTGTGATATGATGCATGAATCTCCCTGACAGCTTAAGGAACCTATGGCGTGGTCGGATTACGCGTCTTGCTTCGTGATTGGTTCTTCTATGTTCTTATCGGCACAATCTCATTGGCTGCTGACAAGATGCTCGGGACACGCGTTTCCTAAGCTCAACCATAGCCTATTCTATACTCATAGAGCCTGGCAGTTCGACGACGGAGCCACAGAATGTCCGGTCGCAGATTTGGAGCGCGAGGATCTGGTAGCAGAGAGCTGTTCTCGGGGAACCTGGACGTCAGCACACAGATTTTGCAGCGGCGAGGACCCGAAACACACTTGTTCGCTCGGGAGAAGTGTGTTTCGGCGTCTCGCCACAGCGGGCCGCCAGTCACGTGGTTCTCGTCTCATCCATTGTCTGGTGCTCCACCGTTTCCATTTCGGCGGCCGCTTCTCGTGGCGATCTGCCAGACTTTGTCAGTATATAGGAGGCTATGACTCTAAAGAAAAGTTCCGTTTCCTGCTGAACCCCAAGTCAGACAATCACGGGCAACTATATATACGGCAAGCGAACGTTCCAAAATGCATCTTAAGCGCATCGGAACGCAACGAGAAGCACGCCAATCCAACGGCAACACAGAAAACACGCAGAGAAGGTGATGAGGCAGCGCTCGCTGTCCTCGGTTGAGTTCGTGGAAAAGCGACTCACACGTGGGCGCATATGTCGGGTAAACAGAAGTCACGAGGTGCGCAAAGAGCAGACGAACTTGCGCGTCGTATTCACCAGCGAAGGACGAAGCTCCTCGAAAATGCCATTGGACCGATGACGTTTCACCTGCCCATTGTTCGCAACGCATTTTAAAATCATATTTTGAACCTTGTTGGCCGTGATTGGCTGTCTCCGTGTTCTACACGAAAGTCAACTCACAGACGTTTTTTTAGAGTGGTGTCGATTCATCACCAGTATTTATCACCAGTCGGAGTGCGGGTTGAACGGTGTCGATTCATCACCAGTATTTTCTACGATACAGAGGGTACTCGTTCGCTCGGTGGTTTCTCAGCAGGAAGTGCCTCTACCAATATGTCCAACTTCTATGAAAGTGCTTACCGTTTACGGTACATTCCAGGTCGTGCGGATGAGTGAAGTACTTAGGATCGATTCTGGGCGGATCGGCTGCACGGTCGGTGCTAAGAGTCACGTGCCCCGCCGACTTCGGGTGAAGGCACGACACGAGCATCATGAATCCTTCCTTGGAAGTGTTCTTCGTATCTGGATAGGAGGCTCTGAAATCCTTTTTCGTAAGCAGGGACACATAAATTGGAGGATGCTTGTATTTATAGCCGATCATCCACATAACCTGGATGTGAGGCTTTAAATTCATAAGATGTGCAAAACCTCTTGTTGTTAAACATGGTATAGCAACCCACGCCCAAACGAGAGTGACCCTCGTGAAATGTTCACTTACCTCTCGATGTTGATTCGATACCTTCAGGAAGATGTCTTCATTTACGGAGCCGATATTAATGAGCATGAAGAATGCATCCGAGTCCCGGTCAGGTCCTTCAGTCCTGAGGGTGGCCTCTACTCCACTGGATGCTAAAAGACCTGCTCGAAATGTTCCCACTCTGAGTGACAACCTCTATACCCCCCCCCCCCCACCTCTTTATTATGATTTTTTTTATCGCTTCACGCTTCCTGTTTATTTCTCTGCAGTCCGCTTTTGAACTTGCCTTCGCCCCACATATAGTTCCAAAGTTGGCGTACGCTCTTGACTTTGTACTCGTTGATGCTGATGGGAGCGCGCATGTTGAAGTACATGGGCACCGCCACTTGGTCCTGAAGATTTTTGCCGACCCATTCGACCTCGCTTACGACCGGGATCTGAAATTGGTGCAACACGAACCCGCGGGGGGTTTACAGTAAATTTCTGCGCTTTGTGTAAAAAGTTGGGCGGTGTGTTAAGGAGGGGGTATAAATCACTGGGCGAGTGCTGTACCCGGTCGAGAGGTCAATCCAGCACGTACCGAGAGCCGGGCGAGCTCGTCTTTAGGCCCAACGCCAGATAGCATGAGCAGGTGAGGAGAACCAATGGCGCCAGCAGACAAGATGACGTCACGTCTAGCAGTCACGAGGTGCGTCTGATGCTCCGAAGTCGCCATCTCGACTCCCACTGCTGTGACTCCGTCGAAGAGGACCTGGCTTGTGACAAACAGGCGTCCATTGAGTTCGCGTGACGGCAGCGCGTGCACTTTCATGGCGCCTGATTCAAACTGGATGCTCG